>OZJO01001175.1:0-16387 GCA_900406225.1 Acrobeloides nanus | reverse complement strand
ATATTTGAGCATTTTTAAAGAGATTTTGTTGGTGGCACAGACTTTTTTCCCTTTTTTATAGTTTTGAAA
This sequence comes from Acrobeloides nanus, assembly GCA_900406225.1. Lineage (NCBI taxonomy): Eukaryota > Metazoa > Nematoda > Chromadorea > Rhabditida > Cephalobidae > Acrobeloides > Acrobeloides nanus. The sequence continues at coordinate 16,318 of OZJO01001175.1, read as the reverse complement.
CACATGTGTAGGGGGGAGAAATGGCGCAAATTTGGAGACCTGAAACGTTGACCTGTTAAAGTTATGGCGATTTTTCGAATAATACTGAAAAACCAGAATTTTTTTGCTCTTGACATGTTGTTTGTGAAACCAATTTTCATATTGAAAAAAATTTTCTAGTCCACCACTTGACTTGCCTCTTAAACTTTATTATTTTAGGTCGCTTATGGTGCCGTATTGGGTACTTTGGGACTTCATGCTCTACTAGCAATTGCCTTTAAAGTAATTCTTGTACAGATTTCCATTTAACAACTTTTACAGGAGTTTTATTTCGACAGCGTAATTCTTCCCCAGGGAAGAAGTTCTGCACCAACAATCGATTCATTACCCAGTACTTTATCTCCACAAGCTCTTGTCGCTTCATCTGCGCTGGCTCCTGCTCCAAGTTCGAATAATACTCAGGAAAATAATGTTAAAGGAGTTGCTCAAAATGCTGTACAATCAGAGCAAAATAAAAAGCCAGTTGCTGATTCACAAGTTCGGGATGATTCGCAGACACAGGTAAAAACACAAATTCGACTTGATCCCAATTTCATGAAGGGAAATGAAAAAACGAATTTGACAATTACCGAACCCAAGGAGTCAACCAAAGCCCAGCTGACATCTTCATCTAACAAGGAAAGCAAAAATGAAGACGGGAAGCCATTACAGAAGAACGAAAACAACGATGAAACAAAGAAAATCAACCAAGAGCATAATACAACAACAATCAAAGAATGAATAAGAAAAAATGATTAACATGTAACATCAGTGGGGTAGCCAGGATTTTTCCGAATACGAATACTGGGAACAAAAAGTGCAAACGAATATTTGTATTCTCTCAACAAAAAGTTGATAACACTAGTGCATTTTTAATAATGTCAGGGGGGGGGGAGGCAGCCCTCTCCACAAAAAGTTGTGGCTTGAGGTACTCTTCTGATACCCAATTTTTATGGACCACCTCATATGTTCGGTGGGGTCCATGAGGTGGTCCCCCCCCCTCAATTTTGAGTTCATGAGTGCGTAGGTCAAGGGGAGACTCCCCTCCCCTTGCCGACTTATGACTTTGATGGAATCATTCTCCACTCTTTTCTGTTTCTGATACAGAGCCAAAATTTTGAAAAAAAGCGCAAAATGATAAAAATTTTGTTAAAATTATGTGTTTAAGAAAAAAAACTTTGATAACCAGTGGCGGTGCCAGGATTTGGTTTTGGTGAAAAATCTCATTTTTAGAAATTTTCGGTTTGGGGGACATAGCCCCCCTGGCTCCACTACTGTTGATAACCCTCTGGCTACGTCACTGTANTTTGGTGAAAAATCTCATTTTTAGAAATTTTCGGTTTGGGGGACATAGCCCCCCTGGCTCCACTACTGTTGATAACCCTCTGGCTACGTCACTGTAATATAACTGTATAACTATTATGTTTGATCTAATAAACTGTGATAGAAAAAAATCTGAGTACAAAGTTCTTCATTTTTTTTTACTAATTAACACAGCATGGAAAATTTTTCCGAACATTACCCAATCTTACATATACACGGCGCAAAAAAGCAGGCACAATAACAGGACGAATCGACGGGACATAGAACAATGGAACACAAAAACGGGACGATCGAACGGGGCGAATCGACGGTACGAACAAGAACAGAACGATCGAACAGGACGATGCGAAAGATAACCATTTTCGCTTCTAAAACCAATTTTTTTCCTGAATCAGGTAAGCATTTTCAGGATTTGGGAATGCGCGCAATCGATTCGACACAAAAAAATTCACCTAGAGGGATCATTTTTAGAGAAAAAATTTTCGGGCCCAAATAATCAAGTAGTGTACTTTTTTGCGCCACTTTGTTAATAGGAAGTTCTCAAATTTCAACTGGCAAACATAAGCATATATGAAAACTAAGTGTAGCTTTAAGTACACTTGTTAGAGTCCAAAGAGCCAAATTAAATGGATCGGTGACGGTTCTAATCTCCTTCGGTTTCGGTCACACTTACACAACCAGATGTGCAAAAAAAGTTTTCAAAAGTGCGCGAAAATCTGTATATCGACGCGAAAATTCGAGAAAATAACATATTTTGGCACATTTTTACCCCAAAGAGGGGTCGTTTTTAGGCAAAAATTGCATTTTTACGACTTTTCGCTTCAATACATAGGTCTTCCCTGAATAATGGAAGCGTTTTTTTGCTTCGAAAATGTGAAATTCGGATTCGATTTTTTACGAATTTTTCGATTTTTGATGAATTTTTCAATTTTTGACAAATTTTTCGACTTTTGATAAATTTTTCAATTTTTGACGAGTTTTTCAATTTTTACGACTTTTCGCTTCAATACACGGCCTTCCCTGAATCAGGGAAGCGTTTTTTCGCTTCGAAAATGTGAAATTCGGATTCGATTTTTAGCGAATTTTTCAATTTTTGACGAAATTTTCAATTTTTACGACTTTTTGCTTCAATACACGGCCTTGAATCAGGGAAGCGTTTTTTCGCTTCGCAAATTTCAAATTCGGATTCCCCGCATATTTTTACCCCCTAGAGGGGATCATTTCCACGAAAAAATTTTCGAAAAAAATTTTACTGTGTGGTCCCCTATTGTGTAGTAGCTCCAAAAGTTGCTAACAGAAATTTAAATAGTTTTCGTTTCAATAACTCATGTTTTTGTGTGACGAATTTTAGTTACAAAAAAATAAAAAATTTTCTCATACAAATAAATTTTTCTCATCGAAAACAAAAAATTTAATTACAATTTTCAATTCCTTTTTTAAAAATATTCTACTTCTCGAAATCTATTAAATAGAACAAAGTTCGAGCAAACTACTCACTTCCTTTTTTTTAAAATTGCGTGTTTAAAATTTGATTTTTTTCGAACTTCCAAACGTGTCAACTTTTTACGGTTTTGACCATTTTTCGATATCTTGGTGTTAAACGACGCGTAACTTTGTTTACCTCCCCCAAGGTATCCATATTACTTTTGGGTGCGGGAGCAAAATTTTTTATCTGCGGGTTCAATTGATAATGCAAAAGGATCGTTGCGAGTGCAATTTGCATACCCTGTCCCCCTAAAGTTATCAAAAATGCATTAGCGTTATCAACTTTTTATGGATAGGGCTGCCTCCCCCCCCCACAGTTGCATAACCCCGATAAAATTTTACCGGGGGTAGGAGAGGGGTAGGTCATCGGTCTCCTGCACCGGGGGACCCCCTTCCAAAAAAGGTCGTCAAACTGCGGAGGGAGGGGGGGGTGGGTCATAAAAACAAAAATTTTGGACCGGGGTCTGTGCTCCCTCCCCTCCCTCAATGTTATCGAAAATGCACTAGCGTTATCAACTTTTTGTTGAGAGGGCTGCCTCCCCCCCCCCTCCCAACGTTATCAAAAATTTACTAGCGTTATCAACTTTTTGTGGGGAGAGCTGACCCCCCAACATGATAATGTAATATCTGGATGGCCTCTAACGCAATATCTGGATGGCCAGTTTCATGACGTGTTGTTTAGATGAGAATGTCTTTAGCTTGCTACATCCATAAAGTTTGCATTTGAATGCTCTATAAAGTATTATTTTAAGAAACTTTCATCTTATATACTCATATAAGATTGATGTTGAACAAACAAGAAAAGATTCATAATAAAAAATTTGCAGCAGAAAAATCCATCCTTGAGACTGAGTGTGCTTATATGCTTGAGCATAAGTGTTTCTTTTTCTCCGGAATTTAACAATTTCTTGATTGCTTGTTATTCCTTAAATTTGTTTTTTGGAAGATGAATTTGTCAAGTGCTAGCATGACAGCTCATTTTGCATGGAATACAAGGTGTCCCAGCTAAGTGTCGACGATAATGATTTATTATTAAAGTCCGTTTCCGCCGCCAATGGGAAAAAGTTCGGGGTGATGGTCAAGTGGTCTAAGGCGCCGCCTGTCCGATCTGGCAAGTTAAGCAACGTTAGGCCTGCAGGTTCGATCCCGCTAGTGCAAAAATTTTGATTTTCAAAAAAATTCTTTTACAAACAATGAAGCAAAATTTTTGCGGCGCCTTGAACCACTTGACCATCGCCCGGACATTTTTTTTCTCATTGGTGACGGAAACGGACTCTCTGAACCCATCGCTTAGGTCGTTTTGAATATAATAGTCTTTTTGGGGCAAAATTAATTCGACGTCAATGAGACTCGAACCCACAACCTTTGTCATCAAAACCGAGAGCATAACCACTGCACCATGTACACAAGAAATGTTTTTTGAATTTTCACATGTTTTCCATTTATTATTTATTAACATTTTTTATGGTTTTTTTTATTTTTAAAATTTTCGCGTCAATACACACAACGTTTATTATTCAGGGACGAATTTTTACTGCGTGCATGTTTTCGTTGTAATACACAAAATTTTAAAAATCCCCAACTTCAAACGCGATTTTCTCGACAACGATAACGTCTCAGAATTTATCGTAAAAACAAAAAATGCTCCATTTTTCATGAACTTTACGAATATATAACTTTTCATGGTGTTTTTTCCGAGTGGACTAGTGCTTGAAAAATTTTCAATGTTTCAAGCTAGCTAGTCTTTCTGTTAGATGAAATCGGTGCTCAACAATCCATTTTTTTCATTCAAAATTTGCCATTTGAATAAGAAGTTATCTATTATCCCTATTTATCGAATTTGTGAATGCATCACTTGCACGCCTTGTTACCTCCACGAATTTTCGATTCCATCTATTAAAAATACATGCATGTCTTGGACTCCATTCTCTGGAATATATGCTGCCTTAGTTGGTTTGTCCTCGTTTACCTGAATTTGCTATTTTCGCACATATCTAGTGCCAATCTGCGAAGTGGTTGTTTTTATACGACTGTGCCTGCCTTCATTCCAAAAGAGTGATGTGAGCCATTCGAATCATGCTTATTGAGTGCACTGAGAAATTCTCATGTGTATCAGTGGCGTAACTGGTTACCCCCAATCCTAGAAAAATGAAAAAATTTTCCTCTTGGTTCCCCTCCCCCTTATGTTTTTGCACAAAATTTTTGAAAGAATTCATATGGTCTCCCATTATGATTTTCATCATGCACTTAAAATTTAAAATGACTTATGCCATTCGATTCAGCTCATCGAGACGAGAAAAACGAGTACCATATCATGGGGTTTTGGGGGTTTGACCCATGGCCGAGTGGCTAACATGCTCATTCTTCACTCATAAGGCGCTGGTTCGAATCTCAGCCCGAATTTAAGGTTCTCTAATTTTCATGAAAATTTTTGCATATCTTTATTTTGATCTCTAAAACTCTTTGCAATCATTTTTTGCTGTTGGAGTCGTATTGTAATTGTGATTGTAACTTTTATAAGCCTAACCTTACTATACAGATCCAGAAAGTCTTTAATAATAATAAAAAAATGATGCAAACTATCTTAAAGACCAAAATAGAGATGTGCAAAATTTTGCGTGAAATTGGACTATGTTAAATTCAAGCCGGGATTCGAACCCGAGCCTATAAACTACAAGTCTAGCGCTTTAACCACTCGGCCATATGGATAGGATATGAACAAGAACCATGATATGGTACTCGTTTTTCTCGTCACGATGAGCTGAATGACATAAACGGTTTTGAATTTTAAGTAGATGCGTTTTTTATCATTTTCGTCTGCCGTGGGTCTGGTTACGCCATTGATGTGCATGATCAAAAATCGCCGGAAGCTGTTCCTATTTTTGAATTAGTGTGTCTCAAATGTCATATATTTCATCTTTAATACGAGCAAGATTCATTGGGCTAGCTTAACTTGTACGCGGAACAAGTCAATTGTCTTTGTGTTGAACGTCATTTAGGATTTTTTTCAACTTCTACTCGATATATTGCACCCATTCTGGGATCAAACGAATAGTCCCTGCCTCTATTTCACTAATTCCTCAGTAATCATAGACTTAGATGGCGCCAGAGACAGATTTTCATCCATGGGTGGCTTCCTCGATGCTAAATAACTTTCGAGCTTTTTTGCTCACTTGAGTAAAACATTATCAACCGAGGATCTTAAGCTGTCGTGATAGTTTTCGGCTACTTTTATGCCTACTCAAATTACACTCGAGGCATGGAGTACAAGTGCGAGTTGCGGGATCGAACTCGCACTTAATGAGTTAATGTAGAGCGCATTATCCACTCGGCCATGGGCAAAACCCAAAATCCCTCACATGATATGGCACTCGTTTTGAAGTGCTCGGCGAGCTGAGTCGATTGGCGATATTTTTTGGTTGAATTTTAACCCTTGCCTTCACCTTTTCAAATTTTTTGTATGACGTGGGTGAAGAACTTATGGCATTTTTTGTTGAAAATTTCCTATTTTTATTCATGAGTGAATATGTTATATTTCCCAACACAAAAATGATATATCAATATCACACTCCATACGAGTAATTGGCTTATGTCTGAACATACAGGGTGAACCAAAAAAACCGTACTTTTGCGTTTTTTTGGTGAAAAAAAATGTTTCAAAAAAATTTTGTTTCAAAAATCACCTATAAAAAAGCCTAGACTTAGGCTTAGCCTTAGGTTTAATCTTAGGCTTTAGAATTAGGCTTTAAGCTTAGGCTTAACCTTAGACTTAGGCCTAAGCCTAGGCTTAGGCTTAAGCTTAGGCTTTATACTTAGACTTTAAGCTTAGGCTTAACCTTAGGCTTAAGCCTAAGCCTAGGCTTACACTTAGGCCTAAACCTTTGATGCTATTGTTCCATAAAATTACTTCAAAAAAGTATCAGTTTTTAGAATTCTGTTGATTGCGTCTCCCCAAGGGGAAGGGCTCCAAAATTCTTTTTCAAAAATCACCTATAAGGGGGTATTTTCATGCGATTTTTGAAAAAAAATTTTGAAAATTTTTTGCCAAAAAACGCAAAAGTACGGTTTTTTTGGCTCACCCTGTATTGTCCATCCATCGCCGGAGTGCGTAGAGGACAAGCTGATTAGCTGGCTTTTTGTCTTCTTGCGTTCAGATTCCCAGTAGACGACAGTAGTTGGCCTAACAAAGGATCAACTCATTAGGAAATTGCTATAATGTAAAGATGGCCTCTAGTGGATTTTCCTTTTACATGGCCCAAATTTGAGCTATCATTTTTTTCCCACTTTTAAGAAAAATACTGAGAAAGGTATAATTAAAGATAAAATAATTGTTGTGCACGGCGGCACCACCGGAATGACGAAAGGGATGTGATTTTTACTCCACAGTCAAGTTTAATTAATCTTAATTTCGATGAGACACTTTTGTTTCAGTTTTTGATTAAACATCTCTTATATACTCTTTTTCAACATAAGTCTCTTTTTCTTGACAGTTTTATCTTTAAAGGACCAGGCCAGTCAGTTACAATCATATGAAAAAATGATATATTCGGAAAGATCATGAAAAGTGGAGCATTTTTTACAGCTACTAAAACATGTAGATCAGACTTCTTTACTGTCAGAATTCCTAAAATCTATCTCAAACTATCCCCAGATCTCATTTCCCATTTCCCTACCCCCCCCCCACCTCCTTTGCTGCTAATTTACGAAGGGCTAATTTGGCCAGTGTTTTAAAGTGTTAACTGCTGTCTTTGTTCCAGTATTATGTTATATCAGGTGCTACCTAAATAGGCGTATGATGTTTGTTTCGTATTTTATCGTGTCATTATGTTACTATGGAATTATTTGACAATTAGTTATTGTTTATTATACCACGTTATGTTTTATCGCAGTCTTTATGATCGTAATAAAAAAATCATTTTTTACGCAAACTTCAATTAGCTAAGTAGTTCAGCATCAAATTCTCTGTCGATTCATACTAAAATTCTCTGTCGATTTATTTTTCACGATTTTTCCGCAAAAAATTCAAAAAAGTTTGATTATTACAACGAAAATATGTACACGAATTCATATTTTCAAATGCGGTATATGATCAAAATTTATAATTTTCAAAATTTATAACTCAAAATTTATAATTTTTATATTTTTTAAAAATCGCAAGTTATGACCCCCTCCCCCCTGCTGCGCCGGGGGATGCCCATTCTTTTGACCTGCAGCCTAAGGTACAATAGGATGACACCATCATCCTATTGTGACCTTAGGCTGCAGGTCAAAAGGGTAGGCATCCCCCGGCGCAGCCGGGGGTATTATCCTATTGTGACCTTAGGGCCCTTGGCGCAGCCGGGGGTCATAACTTGCGATTTTTTAAAAATATAAAAAATTATAAATTTTGATAGGGAATGCTTACCTCTATGTCTGTTTGATAACATTTTAAAGAGATTGCAACTTTTGTTATCATAAATAAGAAAAGAATGCTCAAACACAAAGCCGCCATTTTGGATCGCCTTGAAAAGCTATCATAATAAATTTCTTGAAAAACTATTGCTTTTTATATTGGATCTAGTGATTCCTGTTTATTTGAAGCATGATGAATGTCGTTCGAAAATCTAATCCGCCTACTATGTTTCTCCAATTGAAAAGTGCATCGAGGACGTTGAAAGCTTTCATAGAGGAAGTAAATACTATCGGGAATAATAGGCACATACACGGAGATAGAGGAAATAAATACTACAGAGCGTCCAATAAAACCCCCGATAGTATTTTTCGAGCAAATTTTCGCCAAAACATTTTTTGTGAGAAATCTGTACTACTTCGGATTAGCTGCCTCAAGTGACAGGGTACTGGAACCGGAAAAATTTGTTTAAATTTTTTCCAAAAAAGACCCTATAGGGGTATTTTTATGGGGGATCGATTACACGCATTCCCGAAGCTTGAAAATGCTTCCTTCACCATGAACTAGGGAAATATAGAGAAATTTTTTCAAGCGTTTAAGGGGATTTCTCCATAAATTTCCTTAGTTCATGATGAAGGAAGCATTTCCAAGCTTCGGGAATGCGTGTAATCGATTTTCCCATAAAAATACCCCTATAAGGTCTTTTTTGGAAACAATTTAAACAATTTTTTCCAGTTCCAGTACCCTGTCACTTGGGGCAGCTAATCCGAAGTAGTACAATTTCTCTCGACTGCGTGAGTTGAAAAATCTTAAAAATGCTTCCCTTACCCTGAATCAGGCAACAAAAACAGGAATTTTTATATTTTGGGGTTTCTGAACTGATTCAGAGTCAAAGGAGCGTTTTCAATAATTTTTAATGCGCGCAATCGATTCTCGCATAGAAAAGCCGTATATAGGATGATTTTAGACAAATTAAAAATTTGTTTGTGACAAAAATTTGCTTGAAAAACGCAAAATCCATTTTTATTGGACAATCTGTATACATAAATCTATAGAATATACATAAAACTACAGGATGTTTGAAAATAGAGATTTTTGTAATTATATTTTATATTCAAAATATAGACTTTTTACATATTTTTTAACATAGAATATTCAATCTTTCTATTTTTTAAATACCCTGTATAATTTCTGACGTATTCATTCAAAGAAATACTTGGATTAACTTTGTTTTTCATGTAAAGCTAATAAGAAGTTTCAAGCTACTTTCTACTTCCTTGTCATTTGTTGACTTGCTCATAAGCAATTAATAATAATTTATATGTCGACTAAAGTATAGACATTCCAAAATTTATTCCCGAAAATTTTGAAAATTCGCCAAAAATCGAGATTAACCCATTTCTGTCACACTAGGACTCATTCAATAAACCCCGTCATACGATTTTTTAGGAGAAAATTTTATTGGAAAAGCCTTTAATTTCGATTTTTTAGAGTAAAAACATAAAAAATGGCAATTTAAGACTAGCTATACAAAGCATCTTGAATATTTGGATCAAAATTTTATTGTTCACTAGGACTTTTTAGTCGTTGATCAAAAAGCAGCTGCTAATTTTAGCCAAAACGGAGCAAGGTAAAAAAAGTCCACCGGTAAAATTTTTTTTTAATTTGCTTGACCCCCCCCCCCCAGCCCGAATGACTACAAAAAACAATTTAATGCACAGCACTAATAAATATGCTCGACTCTCACTTGTGCGCGACTCACAATGTGCCCACCCCTCATCGGATTTTTCGCGACCTCCCAATGTGCGCGACCTCAACCCTTCGTTAAATATTACGACCCTTCACTAGAGTTGTGTTTTTGACGTCAAAATTTGTCAGAATCTTTTAATTATGCGATTTTTGGACACTGTTAATTGAAGACTAGACCAATTCTGAGCCTAATGGCGCTGAATCAGGCCTCTACTTACTACATTTCAACAAACACTTACAACAAACATACCACCCCATTTCTCACTCTCCGACTCATCCCCCTCAATCTCTTTCTCGTTCCTACTTCCAACCCTCTTTTCATCCTCCCCCTATCCCTTCTCTCCCTACCTTCATCTCTTTTCCCCGCCCAACTCTCCCTCTCCGCTTCATCCCCTCCCAATCTTCCTCTATCCTTCTCCCCTTCCCTCTTTACCTTCTCCCGCCCAATCAATCTCCTCCCTCTCTTTCTCTATTCCCTCTTATTCCCTCCCCCGCCCCATCCCATCCATATGCTTCCATATACACATCCTCCTCCACTATCCCCTCAGTCTCTTCTTCTCTGCTCTCTAACACCTCGCGAGGTGTTAGAGAGACGCGAGGCCTCACGTAACAGAAATACGTTCCGTAACAAAAAAGATTTCCATCAGCTCCCTCTCGCTCTTCCATCTCCTTCTTTCCCTTTTTCATCTTTTAAAAAACCATCACTCCAAAAAATCCTCATCCCTTTATTCTTTCCTCCACCTCTTCTTCTCTACCCCTTAAATTTTTAGAAGAGTTTGTGTGGAAACAGTAAAAGATCTACAAATTAGTTATATACAGTATAATATTCGTTTGAAAAAATCTCATAATATCTTCTTATATAAAACGTCTAATGTATGTCTGCCTATGTGTCTGAACTAACTTTTGCAGGTGCGATGCAAATTGCACACACCAAAACAAAAGTTGTAGGGAGGATGAGAGAAGAAGACACAAAAATTATCGAAATAGGGGCAAAAAATTTTTTCACTTTTTTGTGAAATACCTATGGGTATAGACTATTGTAAATTTTATACTTTAAGGTATAGAAGCACTCGGAAGTGCCGCTTGGAAGCGTTGTTTGAGATCACCGCTCAGAAGCGCCGCAGGCGATCCTGAGCGCTGTAGGCGCTCGGCTTCCAGTTTATACATATATATACAATGTTAAAAGAATTGCTATTTAAAAAGAATTAATTTTTGGATGCCTACCCACTCCCATCTCTAGAGATGTAATGGCAGAGGATAAATATTTCCTTGGGTGCCAAGGTAGTCCTAAAAGCAAAAAAGGTCAAGGTAGTCCAAAGATGTCAAGGTAGTCCCATATAAAAAGTGTCAAGGTAGTCCCAAAGAAAAAGTGACAAGGTAGTTCCGTAGGAAAAGTGACAAGGTAGTCCCATATAAAAAGTGTCAATGTAGTTCCATATGAAAAGTTTCAAGGTAGTCCCGTAGGAAAAGTGACAAGGTAGTCCAATATAAAAAGTGTCAAGGTAGTCATCCAGATGTTACGTAACCAAGTAGGGGGTAGTCAAATGATTACGGTTGATTACGGGGGGAGGGGGGTCAGGTCAATGATTACGTAATCACAATGTATAAAATAGGATATCGCGGTAATCGGTTGTTTTCATTCTCTCCATTACTCTTAAAGGACCAGTCCAATAAGTTACAATCCTAAAAAATGATATATTCGGAAAGATCATGAAAAATGGAGCATATTTTGTTTTTACGGCATGTTCTGAATCGTTGTAGTTTTCGAGATAATTGCATTTGAAATTTTGAATTTGTTATAAGCTCTTCGTTGTAATACACAAACTTTTTTGAATTTTTTGCGAAAAAATCGATTTTTGCATCAATTTTTAAAATTTTGANATTTTCATAAAATAAACATTGTAGCAATTTTTTATAGCTAAATGAGACGAACAAAATGACACCAAAATTATCCAATTTGAACATTATTTTGGGTTATTGAAACGAAAATTCTGATTCATGTTTTCGTTTCAATAACCCAAAACAATGTTCAGATTAGATAATTTTGGTGTCACTTAATTTGTCTCATTTAGCTATAAAAAAGCTACAATGTTCATTTAATGAAAATTTAAAAAATTGATGCAAAAATCGATTTTTTCGCAAAAATTCAAAAAAGTTTGTGTATTACAACGAAGAGCTTATAACAAATTCAAAATTTTAAATGCAATTATCTCGAAAACTACACTATTCAGAACATGCCGTAAAAACAAAAAATGCTCCATTTTTCATGATCTTTCCGAATATATCATTTTTTCATATGATTGTAACTTACTGGTCCTTTAAAAATTCGGACAAAAAATGTTCAAAACAGTGATTTTCTCCTTTGCTCAAAGACTTTTGCCCGCTACTGTATTTCTCTGTTATTCATTTCTATTACTTTGTTTTACTGTTAATAAACAAATAAAAAAGTTTTATTTAAAAAACATTTTTTAAACTCGAAGTTGTTAAAAACATAGGATGATTGAAAAAAAAGTTTGAGATTTTTTTGCGCAATTTTTTCCATTTTTTAAATTTTTATCAAAATAACATTATCAGGGGTTTTCGCGTGTGACATTGTTGATGCGATTTTTTTCAGAATAGGATTTTTAATAACACAGATTTTGATTCAAAACATATTTGGGGGAGGGAAGTTCTTACGAAAATGCGTGACGGTCCCTACTTATACAGTACGAAAATGGGTAGAAAAGTTGAATGTTTTAATCGCAAAAATGAGGTTTTTTCAATCACCCCTGAGGAAATATTGACTTATTAATAAAAAATTAGCGGCATAATTTAGGGGGAGGCTTTGGGATGTCCCCTTCCCAGGGGGGCATACCAAAGCTTGCCGCACCAAAATGCCGAAAAGGTGCAGGCAAGTGTCAAAATTTTAAAAATTTTGCCAATCGACTCAGCAATCACCCTGTCTTTATACATGGCGTTCCACAAGCGGCTCCATAAGGTTGAAAATCTCCATGATCGTCCCAAGATCCACCAGGCTGTATGGTAACCTGACAAATATTGCCCGCGCAAGCAGCACCTCCAGTTGCCGCATCCGGTCCTAACGGGCCAAAGTTATTATAATCATAAGGAGTTCCATCAGTCCAAGTACAAACGGCATTTACGCCAGTGCCAGCCGTTTCATCGCATATAAGTCCGAGCCAATATCCAGTGACGGCGCCCGGAATTTGGCCTAAATAATAAAAATATATAAAAAATTATATATTTTACTTGTAATGAAAGCATTGGTGGCACTGTCATGGATAGAAACCAGATTTGCGCCAATGGACGAACAAAAACTTTGAGCTGCGGAGAAAAGACCGAAAGTAGTGGAGACTCGATAACAAGAACCTTGGAAGAACGTAAAAGTACTTGGGCAGGTAACGCCTAGAAGATCGTATATATTCAATACCGGCTACCATATAAAAGAAAAACAAAAATTAATAATAGAAGAAGGCAGAGCAAATTCATTGAGAGGAATCGTTTGAGGGGTCGACCATGAAAATCGGACAAAGATTTTAAGCTACACACCCTTTTGAAGAACTACTCTATATACCATTTTCACAATTTCCCACTTTTTTCATTTTTGTTTTAAAGCTCAGCTATGTTCGGGCTGTATTTTTTTAGATAAAAATGACGAAATTTAAGCTTTGCTCCGAACTTGAGAAAACCGTTGATTCTTAGATTTTTTCTAGGCGAGGAATTGATTGCGCGCATTCCCGAACCTTAAAAACGCTTCCTTGACCCTGATTCAGGGAAGAAATTGGTGTATTGAAGCGAAAATCAATTTATTTACATAAATACGTATCTCTTCCCTGAATCAGGGTCAAGAAAGCGTTCGGGAATGCGCGCAATCAATTTCCCGCCTATAAAAACCTAAGAATCGACGGTTTTTTCATAAAAATCCGAAAATGTTTGATTTTCACTTCAATACACCCACGCCATTCCCTGGACCACATCATCTTCTTCCTACCACTTTTCTAGAGTTATTCGCTCAAAAAATAAAAAAATGAATGTACAGTTTTTGAGAAAACATGGCTTAACTATGACTTATCAAAAGTCGTTTATTCGTTTATCGAAAAAATCGACCCTAAAAATGATTTTTCCTACAAAAAAGCTCCACGTCATCGTTTCAGGACACTTTTTTGCGTTTATTAAAAATTTTTTTGATTGTGTAAAAAATGCGAAATTTTATGGAAGATGAAATCACCAAAAGTCGCTTATTTGTTATTAAGTCTTTTCTCTATGTTCTAGTGGGTGACATCCTACAAATGAGATGTCATTAGAAAGCCCTTGTTCAAGTGAAAATTAAATTGCTAGCTTTTATCTAGCACAAGATAATTGACGAAAACCTTAAAAATAGGCGTAGGAACCCCCAAGAACAAAACAAACATATGCATCCTCAGAGGGGATGCGCTAAATAACTTAAAAACAATAAAAACAAACAAAAGTGTCCGTGAAATTTAGTGTAAAGTGTTCGGTAACTTTATATCTACCCTGTATTATTTGATTAGGCTCCAGTTCTCCTGGTTACACCCCTGTACCTAATAATCATTATCTGTAAGATTTTACTAAATTATGACCTGTAGTGGTAGTTGTAACTAGCCATTACAGGATATACTTTGCGTAAATCCACATCCGGGAATAACAAACGCTCGTGAGGTGATCTCCCATTCCTTCCAGGATAAGTAAAAGTTCCAAAAGCTTCTCCTCCTTGACCGAGTTCACGATCAGCTAAGGGCCCAATTGGATGCTGCTCTCGAATCACCTCGCCTTTTATGCTACCCTTCCACTTTGATCTCCGATCGGAATTTCGATTTTTTTCACATTTTTCTCGTCCCATATATCCCCGAATCCAAAACATTTTTCCATTAGCCTCTTTTTTCCATATCGGCCTTTTCCATCCATAGGACATGCTTTTTCTCGCACTGTACAACGAAGGTCCGCTCAAACGACTAAGTGACATGACATCAAGTTCATCAGGCACTCGACGTCATGCACCCTTTATTATTTTTTTCGAACTTTTTTCTCGATAGTTTGGAAAAATTATTTTAAGATAATTTTTCCCAACTTTCGCCCTATCTTACAGACAGTGGTCGTTGTGGTTGTTGTGGTAGTGGTCGTTGTACTGGTAGTGGACGTTGTACTGGTAGTGGACGTTGAAGTAGATGTTGATGTAGGAGTTGTAGTTGGTTGCGTTGTAGTTGTTACTAAATAAATGAAATAAGGGCGGTCTTAAAGTTCTGTCACAACATTTTATACCGAATTATCTTTGCAATAATAGGTCCAAATTAGCTAATTTTTTGTATTCGGAGCATACAAGAACAAGGAGGGGGGGAAAGCTACCTCGGGGCTATATGTTGTCGACCAAGCTTTGAGACTTGGAACTCCGAGGCTATATGAATCTTAATTTTTGGCTCGATGCTAGCTACATAAGGGGGGACAGTCCCCCCTCCCATTGATAATGTATAATTCAGGGGTTTTTCAACAGGAGAACATAATCCTGATCAGGGGTTCCTCGTAATCAAATTTTTTCGTAATTTAATTTTTTCTAATTCGTAATTTTTCGTAATTGAAAAATTTCTTCAAAATTTTTTTGTAATTCATAATTTCATAAAAATTTTCGTAATTTAAAAAACGTAATATAAGCAAATTTTTATGAAAATTTTTACCGACTCTCAAAATTTTTGAAAAAATGACCATTTAAATTTTTTCTTTAAAGATTGCCAATTTTTTTGGCTATTTTTCCAAAAAATGCGTCTATAACGGGTGAAGAAAAAAAGAAAAGAGAATTTTATTGTATTTTTACATAAAATTGGAACCCTGAAAATTAAGTAGATTAATTGTTAAAAAAGGTTATAAAGGATGTGAAAATATTATGGAAAAATTATAGCACGAATCCCGTACAGTAATGATAGAAATCATGATTTTTGAGAGTAATTGGCAAAGGCTTTAAAATAACTTACAAGCTGTTGTGGTAGTTGTCGTAGGTGTTGTAGTTGTTGTAGCTGTCGTAGCTGTTGTTGTTGTTGGTTTACGAGTAGTCCTGAGCTAAAATTTTTAAATAGTTGTTTAAAAAATAATTTTAAAAAAACTTTTTTAATATCTGTAAAAATATTGGAGCTAGTATCGAATGCACACCCAAAAGAGCAAAAATAAAGATCAACATGCAAAAAACATCTTTCAACCGTTTTTTCTCACTTTTTCACCAATTTTATCCATTATTTCACCTTTTCCATGCTCATTTAAAAGGGGGTAAAAGTTGCGGCGGGTTATCGACACTCTCAAAAAACCTAAGTAAAAACCGTATTTTCCATCCGTTTTCTATGAACTTTTTTT
>OZJO01001174.1:0-25720 GCA_900406225.1 Acrobeloides nanus | reverse complement strand
TTCCCGAAATCGAGAAATTCGAATCGGGAATGGGCTTATAACTTGTTATGCGTATAATGGAGTTTTTTGGAAATAATGTTCATCAGGTTTTCTGCATATTTTTGCAAAAGGCCGCATCGAAAAATAATGTGTTGGTGAAAAGTTAAAACATTTTTCCCGATTTCGGAAAAAATCGGGAAATTCCTGATCCCGATTTCGTGAATTTTCTGATTTTTCCCGAAACCAGGAAAAATGTCTTAACTTTTCACCCAATTGTCGATTCCCAATTTCGAGAATTTCCCGATTTTTCTCAAAATCTGGAAAAGAGTCTTAATTTTTCACCAAATTTCCGATTTCAGGAAATTCCCGAAATCGAAAATTTTCCGATTTTTCCCGAAATTGAGAAAAGAGTCTTATTTTTTCAATAAATTCTCGATTCCTGATTTCGGAAAATTTTTTCCCGTCAACCCTATTTAAAATTGTTAATACTTATAAATGTAGGCTCAATTTTATATCACACAAGTGTTCTTGGTAAAGTAATCCCACCAGGATTTCAAGCAATTGATGCGTCTCGGCGAGTTTATTGTGTGGTCTTTGAAGGCGATTGTGGTAACTTTTTATTTAACGATTTTAATTTTGTAACGAATAGGCGCCACGATTCCGATCTATCGATATTACAGGATTACTTCACAGGGAATATGTAAGTTGTATTTAATTTAAATACAGGAATATCAAAGATAGACCATGCATACACGACTGATGGACATAAGCAGCTTTCGAACTACACTAGTGAGCCAACTCCGCTTTGTTATGCATGGCCTACTCAACGAGTACAGGAAAGCACGATTAGTTCAATCGTTACCCCAGGTATTATGTTTTTGCAAATACAGAGTGAGCCAAAAAAATCGTACTTTTGCGTTTTTTGGCGAAAATTTTTTGTTCAAAAATCGTTTGAAAATACCCCTTATAGGTGATTTTTGGAAAAAAATTTCACCAAAAAACGCCAAAGTACGGTTTTTTTGCTCACCCTATAGTCTAGATATGCAACGATAAACTAAAAAAAAGTTTTCTGGTAGAGCAGGAATAATTGATGAAAATCTTTCGGTTTTTCAACCCATCGGTTACGGTTTCGATCGGATTATTTTTCTTTCGGTTACAGTTTTTTATTAGTTATTCAAACATGCGGTTTCGGTTATCCTTGCTCGTTTCTAAATTTCTATTTTAGAAGTGCATGCTCCGACTACAATTCTTGTTAAAGAGAATTTGATTAGTGTTTCAGAAGAAACCTGTTCTCATCCATCTAGTGAACTTCCATCTAGTGATGCTATGAAAGCTCTTCATGTTTATGATAATCATCGTGGAGGTGGGCGACAATTAGTGTTAGATTCCGGGTCCGGGATCGACCTCTTGGCCGGGACGGGATTAAGAATTTCTAGATGGGCCTTTGTAATTTTTTTGATATTGAATTATACTTTTGAATCCGAATCTTGTTCATTCGGAAATTGACAGTTAGAAATTTTGTCAAGTGATGCTTTGAGCAACCAAATCTTAGAAGCCTTACGCGCCCCAAGTCTAAAAATCACTATTTTTAATCACTTTTTGCCCATTTTAGGGGGTGTAGGTTTACAAAAAATTCAGTTTAGGGCCAATGAGAGATCATTATTATACGACAAGAACTATTGATACGGGTGATGTGAAAAATTTGAATAGCGTTTATTACAACTATACGCTAACGGTAGTTCAACCTTTTAACAAATGACGACAATGATTTTTTAGAACGATATTGGTGCCATTGTTGTAGATGAAAAAGCCTCTCGTTGTGAATGCCTTATAAAGCTGACTCAAATGCTTGAATACTCGGAAGGAATTATTCGTAATTTTGGAGCTAATTCGTCTTTTATATCCCATTGAACGTAGTCTAAAGTCAAAAAATTTTATTTTTCGAAAGTTTCTCAAAAATGTTCCTTTAGGGGTAATTTTATGCGGGCGAACACGTTGACGATGTTATTTTTGCGTAAAAACGTTTCCATTTTTTAGAAAATCGAATTGAAGACAAAGAAAGTATGTACATATTTCGAAAAAGCTAATATGCAAAAATTCGATTTTCTAAATGGAAGCGTTTTTACGCAAAAATAACATTGTCAACGTGTTTCCCACATAACATGTTCCCGCAAATTACCCCTAATAGTTTTTGAGAAAATCATTTTTGAGAAAATTTCGAAAAATAAAATTTTTCTATTTTAGACCACATTCAATAGCTAGTATAAGAGCCGAAGTAGCTCCATAATTTTTTTATAACTATAATCAAAACTAATTCGATTGTGTAGGAATGTTGGATCACAAACTGTTAATACAAGATGAAGAAACTCCATCGGCAAGATTGATCAACCAAACATCAACAGGTGAAGATTTGTTTTGTGTTAAAGAAGAAGGAGCATGTGGTGCCACGCTTCCATTACGAAAATATTTCCATATTGGAGATTTAGGTTTGCCAAAATTTTCGTTGTAGAGTTTTTTTCTTCGTTTTAGATACCATTTATACCGTGAATTCCACAGAAACCCCATTGTTTACTGTGCCGACGCCGGCTGGAGTGCTATGCTATATTTGGAATATCGAAGAAGTGTCTAATTCCTCATCTACATCCGAAACAGAGCCGACTCTTTTACGAGCAGGATATACTATAGATCCGAAAAATAATTCACTCAACAATTAATTTATTAAAAATCGTTTATCAATAAAACTATTGTTTCAAATTACGCATTAAAAGGAGAGGGAACTTTACGACGGGGTAGAAATTTTTTAAATTGTCTAAAAATGACCCTATGGGGGTTTTTCTATGCGAGGAATCGATTGCGCACATTGATAAATCTTGAAAATGCTTCTCTGACCCTGAATCATCCAAAAAATCGATTTTTTGCTAATTTTTGAATTCGAAAAATTAAAAATTTTTCTACCCGGCCGTAAAGTTCTCTCCCTTCCTCCCTCTTTAATAACAAAGTGAAAAAATATCGCTTGGTTATACGAATTTATGAAACAGCTGGAATTTTCATACATACTTCTATTGACAACCAAATTTTAAGGATTCACCATTTTCTAAAATATGGTCATGCACAGTGACGTAGCCACAGGGAGGAGCAAGTGCTCCCTGTTCTTGAAAAATTTAAAATTTTTCCTAAGTCCCTCCTTATGTTTTCTGATTTTGAAAAAATGACCATTTTTTCCAATGTTTTCACCAAAAATGGCTCAAAAAATTTGCATAACTAGTGATGTCACGTAGCCAGCTCCCCGTAGTTGGGGGTCTGGCTATGCCACTGGTCATGCAAAATATGAATAGAAACGAAATGAGCACTTACCAAATTTTAGAATTGTCAGTGTACTATGACAACATACAGAAACTACTCTTATATCACTATTTGTTTCTATAGGAAAAGGATACAACTGTATATTAATCTAAATTTGAATGTTGCACAGATATTTAAAACAAAACAATTTACCTCCTCTGAATCCAAACCTAGTGCACCGTTTCTGTTCCAGCCCCATGTATAACAATCACCAGTATTCGTAACAGCAGCGCTATGCCAAGATCCTGCGCTAATATCCACTACCTTAATATTATTTTCCCGAAAGAATTCTATCGTTTTAGGCTTCTTTTCAAATTCCAGACTGCCGCAGCCAAGTTCACCATGACTAAAATTTGGTTTTATAAAAATAACAAAATCAATGGTCGCAACAAATAAATTTCGGACTAGCATTTGAATCGGCTTGGGTGAGAAAGAGTTAACATTAGGGTTGTCGAGATCTCGAAATCAAGAACATACCGTAAATTTAAATCACCCCTATATGGGTCGTTTTTGGGATTTTTGAAAAAAATTTTCGAATCGAAAAAACATGAAAAAAGCGCCCAAAGTCCGGGTTTTTATACACCCTTTAGAACAACTAAATCTTACTTGCCAGAACCAAATGCATGAACAGATCCAATTTCATCTAAAAGCAAAATATGATCATTCCCAGCAGCTATCTAAATCGAATAAAATGGTTTTGCAACACCACCGATTAAAGATTACCTTAGTAATCAAAATATTCATAGAGATGATTTCATCTTTGTCTGGATGTCGAGAATCATAAATTCTTAAATCAACATTAGGTAAGGGTAGGGTTTACCCTACACCTCAAAATGACATGGGACCGCTTTAAATCGGTTGAAAACGGCTCAAATACATGAAAACTACCCCAAAATGGAACCGACTTGTTTTTCGCCATTTTTGGGGTGCTTAGGCTAAGGTTTAAGCATAAGGCTAGGGGGTCTAATTAACGAGGTTTCACTGTATAGACCATTTTTAGGACACCCCAAACATGGCGAAAAACAAGTCGGTTCCATTTTTGGGGTGGGTTTTCATCGTTTTCGAGCCGTTTTCAACCGATTTAAAGCGGTCTCATGTCATTTTGAGGTGTAAATGCTACCCTAGACCAACATTTTCCTTATAAAATTTGAAAAATGAAACCAACCTCTGTATACTAGAAGTTTTCGATTCTAAATCGTTTTTCAATAAATATGCGGCATGCATTGTGCAAACTAAGGAGAACATTTTTATTTCAGATGACAAGCATGTCAAAGTCATAATATTCATACAAGACTCAAAATCCTATAAAGGTACGATTTTTACTAGTATTAGATCCCGTCCCGAAATTTTTGCTCGAAACTCGATCTCGAGTCGAGATAAATTTACACCCCTAAAATGGGCAAAAAGTGATCCAAAATAATGAATTGTTAGACTTGGGGCATAAGGCTTTTCAGATTTGGTTGTTCAAAGCATCGCTTGAAAATTTCTAACTGTCAATCTCCGAATGAGCAAGATTCGGGTTCAGAAAGTTAATTCGATAAATAAAAAAAATTACGAAATCCCGTCCCGAATACCACTAAGGTGCATCCCGAAAAATCTCGTTCCATCCAAGAGGTCGATTCCGGACCTGGGATCTAACACTAATTTTTACTTTTGAAAAACAACTTACACTTTCAGATTGTAATTGGAAAATCGAAATAAGCACATTAGTAACAGTCCAAATACAATCACTAGGAGAAAGAGAATAAAATTTCTGAAAAGGGTATTCCCTTTACAAGAATATCCAAGCCATACGTGAGCAAGGGGGGACATGATACCCCCTATTTCGCCGCATTGCGAAAAAAATTAATTACCCAATTCGTATTTTTCGAACGAAGCGTGAACAATTTGAGATTTTGATGTGAAAAATGCGAAATGGGTCATCAAAAAATGCATAATTCGCAAAAAATAATATCATCAAATCATGAAAATCGGCAAAAAAATTCGCATTTTTATATACCAAACTCGCGAAAATTCGATTCGCATTTTTTCGAGATAAGCGCGAAAATTTTGAGACTTACGAAAATTCAAATTCACGAAAATTCGCATTTTTTCGAGCGAATTCGCATTTTTTCAAGCGAAGCGAAAAAAAATTTGAGATTTTGATGTGAAAAATGCGAAATGGGTCATCAAAAAATGCATCATTTGCCAAAAATAATATCATAAAATCACGAAAATCGCCAAAAAAAATTCGCATTTTCATATATCAAACTCGCGAAAATCCGATTTTTTTATAGACCCAATTCGCAAATATGCGAAATAGGTAATAGACAGGGGTGCCAATTCTGCTGATGTTTTCAGAAAAGTGCTGCTTTTGAGAAGTCAAATCTGGCAAAATCTGATTTTTGAGATGCGAAATTTTGTCAAATTTATAAGAAATATAATGGAAAATTAGTAGCATTTTGCTGATTTTTGCTCCTAAAATCTGATTTTTGAAGTCAGATTTGCTGATTTTGAACAAATGTTCTTGGCATCCCTGGTAATAGACCCAATTAGCAATTTTGATTGATCGCTGATCCCATGCCCCTTGCCCACGTATGATCCAAGTTTACCTTTTCTTTTAAACAGAATACATAAATTCCACCGGTTTCGGTCAAAATAAACACGAATTCAAGTGTACATCCAATTTGAACAACTCTTTCAGGAACATCAAAGTTGTAGGCTCGTTGGTCCATCCAACTTTCAATAGTCAATTTAGTAACACCGCTACTCTCTTCATGATTAGCTCTAACTTTTCCATAATAAGTGGGGTAAATTAGTTCCATTCGAAAAACTAAAAATTCATTTCAGAATGCATAATAACCCCCCCCCCCGGATACAAAAAATCATCCAATTTGGAAAATTTTTTTAGGTCGGACACAAGTTGTCGTACCGGCGTATGAGGCCGCAAGTTATCGTACTTTTTCATTTAAAATGCATTAAAAAGTACTACTCGAGACCGCAAGTTATACTTTTTGTCGTACGGTACGACAGAAAGGTATAACAGTACGACAACTTGCAGCCGGCCGAGGGGGTGTCGATTACGGCCCTATCTCCGAAAAATTTTTGCAGGAAAGACCCCTCTAGGGGTAATTTTGTGCGAGAAATCGATTGCGCGCATTCCCAAAGCGAGAAAACGCTTCTAAAACCCTCATACGAAAAACGTGATTCAGAATCTTCCTCTTCACTATCACTAACTACTAAAATTTGTTCTAGTCGATCGCGAACAACATCTAGGTATTCATCTTGCATCAATTCCACCGGCTCTCCTGGACCTTCTCTTTGCTTTCGTTTCAAGCATTCTTCCACAATTTCCTTTTTCCATCCATCGCATATCGATCCCTTTTTGATTTTTGTAATCTCCTCTCTTAGACTTCGAGAAACATTCGTAAACTTCAGAAATTCTTCGATCTCCTTTTATTTCTGTCAATCTGTTTTCATTGAACGCCAATACAGCAAACCATAGTCCGGACTTCGAACCTTTTTTCGGGAATTTTCTTTTTGGCCGGTATCGAATGCAAACTGAATTGAAGCTCTCATTGAAAGAAGTGATATTTCCATGCTTCATTCAGTCCAAATCTGCCATAAAAGTGGTCTTTGCGGCAATGGACAACAACTTCTGTTTTCCGGATGAGGGTTTTAGAAGCATTTTCTTGCTTTGGGAATGCGCGCAATCGATTTCTCGCACAAAATTACTCCTAGAGGGGTCTTTCCTGCACAAATTTTGGTAAAAATTTTTTTCAGAGATAGGGCCGCAATCGACACTCCCCTGATTTTAAAATTTTGAAACATTTCTCGGAGACCCTCTGAGCGGTAGCGCCGTTCTGCTGGTTCTTCTTTTTAAGCGTCATAAATTTTGTAACAAGTAACATCTGCAAGTTTGGTGAAAAACTTCGAATTCTCGAGAATGATCGATTTTAACATGTAAAAGAGAAAAATAAATCAACTTTTATTCTAATTTCATTCCACGGCGGTGTGATCGGGGAGAGTAAAAGCGTGTCATCTCGAAAATGGTTCAAAATAAAGTTGTATGGGGGTTTTAGAACCCGCTGAATCGATTCCCAGTGTTATTTTCCGTGTACAAGTCCAGGAAGTGGGACTTTTGGCGGGGCCCCTTTATATACATATGCCCTATAGGAAAGTACTCCTGGGAAATTTCAAAACCCAAAAATAACGTCGGGATCATGTTCTACGCTCCCAAAACACCAAATTTGTCAGCGGGTTCAAAAACCCTCATACAACTTCATTTCGAACCATTTCCGAGATGCCACGCTTTTACTTTTCCCCGTTTTTTACATAGGAATCGCGCCACCGTGATTCGATTTGTTACTGGCCAACTCGAGATTCTCGAGTTTGCCGGTAACGGATATAAAAACAAATAAAACAAAAAATACTTTCGCAAATATTTGGATGACGGTACCAGATGAATCTTTATCCTATAAGGATGTTTTTCAATACGAGTTTTGGGCTTCCCCTTTTCCCCGATTCAGTGCAGATTCAAGCCCAAAATAGTATAGGGGCAGGGTTGCCATCTAAAATTTTTGAAAAAAGGGGTGGCCAATTGATTCATGTATACCACAACGATTTTGATTCCCTATTATCTAAGGCAATGCCCACTCCTCCTAGTACCATTATCCGCAATATTTATGGGCTTTGTTTATGTTGATGTTTTCGAGACACTTTGCCACGCTGCCTATGCTTTTCGGCTGGAAACAGTTTCTTAATTTCCTTGAGAACTTCTTTTGGTAGACCAGCACGAAGTTGTTGGAGCTTTTCTTTTTCTTGAGCACGTGTTATATCGAGATCATCACGGATAGCCATAACTTGAGTGGCGATGCTTTTCACTTCACTACTTAAATTTTGAATCTTCTTCATGAAGTGTGCCTTTTGTCGGTTGATTTTCTTTTCATTAGCCTCATCAATGCGTTTATACAAGTTCTATAAAAAAGGTTGTTAAAAAACCAAATCAATTCATATGCTCTAATGAAACGAAGAGGATGGAACGATACAAATGAAACGAAACCAAATTCAGGGTTTTCGTGTCAATATTCAAGAAAATTCTCTTTTACGAACGCCGTCTGAAAATGAAATCGTTTCATTCGCATCTTTTCAAACCTTTCGTTTCATTCGAGTCTATGCCCCCCAAATCACGACCTTACTTGGTTTTCAACGGGGAGATTGGATATAAATTTCTGAAGCTCTGTTTTGTATTGGCGTTTTGTTAAAGTTCCATTTGAGCGAATGTCATGGTATTTCTTTATACAGCTAGCATTCAATCCTTTTAGAAATAATTCATGGGTTGAAAGTCGTTTGGCAATACTGACCGAGAGATAAGTGCAAAGGAAAATAAAAGCAACAATTCTTTTACGCATGGCCAACACAGAGTTTTAGCTATGTAAAAAATTCTACACTCAAAAAACATACGTGATATTACAGGGTGAGTAAAAAAACCGTACTTTTGCGTTTTTTGGCGAAAAATTTTTAAATTTTTTTCAAAAATCGCATGAAAGTACCCCTTATAGATTTTTGAAGAAAAAAATTTTTTGAAAATATTTCACCAAAAAACGAAAAAGTTCGGTTTTTTGGCTCACCCTGTACTGAAAAAACGTTAACTTATCATGAATTTCGTATTAAATTCAAAAAAAACTGTCAACTTTAAACAGTACTTTTTTTCCAAAAGCGTTGAGTAAAGTTACGATATGAAAGTTTACGTAAATTTTTTGAGTGTAAACAGTATATATAATATTTATAAATGAGGCGTTAAAAAGAATGAAGTGGCATGTAGACCGGTTTTAGGGCCAAAATGGAAAGATTGGATGGTGGAATGGCAGTGCCCATCGGCATTCATTTCAAGGTTTAATTAGCCGGCCGGCGCTTCGAAAACAGCTGCCAATCGATCAAAAAAAAACGCCACTCCGTCTAATGAGATTTTTTTCTTTCTGCCATAAACCAATTACTAAAGTCATAATAGGTCTTCGGCTGGCATAAATGTAAAAAATACTCAAGAGGCAATTTTAAAATATTAAGACACTCGTACGCAATTGTACAGGGCAGCAGGCCAAAAATTTTGGAAAAAAACATGGGGGCAATTTTTTCGAGTTTAAAAAAAAATCGTCTTAATTCCCCTGTTTTTTCTCTTGACAGGCGCGAAATTTTTTGTTGAAAAACACCTATTTTTAACCTGAAAACGCTCAGAAAATTTTGTTGAAAAATGTTTATGTATGTAGAAGTCATGATATGGGATCTTGTGTTTTTCAGTTAAAATACCTTCCTCAACTCAATTTTATGTGGTATTCCATGTCAAAGAGTTTCACACCAAAATGGGTATTTTGAAGACTTTTTGGTCGCTTTTTTAAGGTTCAAACAATAATTTTCACATTTTTTTTACCTCAAATTCGTGAAAAATAACCCAAATAAGACTAGACTAGCTAAAATCGATAGTACATGATTGTGTATTGTCCCTTTAAGAGGCAAAGTGAAGAAAATTATACCCCCTCCCCCAGTTGACGAAATATGAAAAACTTTCCCTAATGGTTCCCTTATATTTTGCCCCCAAAATTTGATCATAAAAAATTTATAGCTAAATAATTGAAAAATTTATATGCATTTAATACAATCACATATCTGAACGGAGTTGTTTTTTATGAACAAATTCTTCATTTGGATAGTCTAGCTTATTTCGCTTGCTTTTTACGGTGTGCATAAAGAATGCCACAGTCTCAGGAATATCAATTGGTAGACTTTTAAAATGTTCTTCAATTCCATCTAGTAACTAAAAAATGCTTTTAAAGGACCAGTCCTAGGAAAAAAGTTGCCATAATTTGTATATTCGGAAAGTTCATGAAAAATGGAGCATTTTTTATTTTTACAGCACCCACATCGGGAATGCGCGAAATTGATTTCTCGCCTAGAAAAACCCTCTAGACAGCCGGTTTTACGAAAAATCGAATTTAAGTCCATTTTCGCTTCAATACACCCACAACCTTCCCTGAATCAGAGAAGCGTTTTCACACTTCAGGAATGTCTCATTTGATATGTGTGTGGAAAATTACGTTACCTGTTGTTTAGAATTAGCGCCAGAGCGATTTGGAAGCTTGAAGAACTTTTTGTAACGTCTAATAGCGACTGCTGATAAAGTAGAAAAATTTGTCTAAAATATAAAAATGAGATAAACACTATAATTTTTTCCTTACGACACAGTTTATCAGTAGCGGATATAGTAAAAAAAAGTGCATCTTTGTGATTTTTAGGACTCAAAAAATTTTTTGGGATCGGAAAATTTTTTTTACTAAAAATGACACATACAAGAGTAATTTTATGCGGGAAATCGATTGCGCACATTTCCTAAGCATGAAAAAATTATATTGACCCTGATTCAGGGAATGAATTCAGTGTATTGACGCAAAAATCAAAAAAATTTCTTCTTACACCAACCATTCCCTGAATCAGGTTTTCATGCTTAGAGTAAAGAAAATCAGTCCAAAAAATCACAAAAATACGGCTTTTTGGGCTAATTCAAGGAAGCGATTTCACTATTTTTCAATGCGCGCAATCGATTTCTCGCATAGAAAAACCCCTTATAGGGTTGTTTTGGAATAATTTTTGCGAAATTTTGCTCGAAAAATCCGGTTTTTTGCCACACTATATAATAACTTACATTATCAATGACAGCGTCTTTATTATTTTTGTCTAATGCCTTATTATCAATTGCTTTCGAAGTCTCTCCTTCAATAATTTCATGGTCTTCAGCTAAAATTTCTTCGTCAGAAGAGCCATAAATGGTTTCAATCTAAAAAAATAATTTTTTGCTCATTTGTTTTAATTTTAAAAATAGCATTTTTTGACTGTAAAGAAAAAAAGTTATAGTAGTGGGGTCAATATTAAAAACGAACAGAACTTATGTCGCCACCAAATATTTTGACATATACCTTTCGTTTTCTTTTTGGAGGAATAAAATCTCGATTATCAACTAAATCATTTTCCTCGTAGCACAAAAAATCACGACTATAAAATTCGTCGTCGAAAGGTCTTTCTTCGATAATCATTCGGCTATGAAAAACGCATAGGAAATTGTGTGTTATCTAAAAAATCAACACCCTTAACTACTGTAAAATGTACTACTTGTATACTGTTACGGGAAAATCTGAATCAGATTTTCCCGTAAATATACTGTTAGCAAAGTGGAAAAACCTTTACCTCTTTATTATGAAATAAGGGCAAGCGCTTTGAGATAGCGATTTTTTGAAGACGTTTAGTAAGTTTAGTTCTCATTGAAGCAAATCGTTTACATCTCACAAAAGAACCATCCTTGCTTTTAGTGGCCAGACAACACCAAAGTTGGTAGCCAAAATTTGACTCAGAAAATGGACACTCTATAGGTCTATAGGTGAAATTTATGCTTTCAGTTTGCTGGGCTTCTTGAGCCATTCTAAAAATAAACTGGAAACTGAGTGCCTACGGCGCTCTGGCTCGGCCTCGCTTCCGGCGATCCCAAGAGAGTTTCAGCGACGCTCCCGTGAGGCTCTTTCGAGCGCTTCTATATCCTAAACTTTAGGGTAGTTTATACCTTTTTGCCACCAATTTTTGTCATTTTTAAAGAAAATTCTTTGAAAGCCACATTATGGATAAGCCGCCACCTTTTAACAAAGTTATTATGCATTCCTAGGGGGAACAGCCCCCTTGTGCATCTATGTCTTCGGATACCAAAAGTTTGGCTCAGAAAACGGGCATCTTCTAACATTCAGGTGACATTTTTGTCATTTTTAAAGAAATCCTCTATCCACGAGTTTTGTTTCGAAGGCGGTGATTAAATTGTTCATTTTTTGCCCGCTCGAACCTCTTTTTGGGGTCATGTGATGTTTCGAAACTTGATATTTCGAAACGATTATAGAGTTAAAAAAAATAAGGAAAGTTGATGTTTCGAAACTTTTTTTAGATACAGTCGAACCTCTATTAAAACCCAAAAAACTCGTTCAGATTTGGAGTTTCCATGACCGATTTCGAAACATCAACGCGGTTTCGAAACATCACATGACCCTTTTTGGCGGTTGAGAATTAAAAAACATCAAAACAATTGTTTAAGAAAAAGATTATATAAATTCTTTAGAGATAACGATTTTTTCTAGCCTTTTACCATCTTTTTTCCACTGAAATATCGATTTTTATATCAGCCTTATAGTCCTTTTTTTATTTTTTTTATAATCGTTTTTATGGGTACACACTAAACAACGCTAATTGTAGGAAATTTCTGACGACGTCGGAAATATTTCTGACGATTGCATTGGATTTACGATGTCATAAACGTCTATGGCTGATCAAAGTGTACAAAAAAGTTCCGGCGGGGGAAATTTTTTTACAGAAAGTTTTCATTAATGTTGAATATCATGTTTACGGAGAGCATTTCTAGCGTTGCCCTGATCAGGGTTGGGATTTCCCCGGGGGGAATTCTGGAAAAAATCTTTTTTAAATTGGCTTTGCCACTGCACCACCGAGGCAATTTTGAGGGAGGGAAAATTTTCAAACCAAGTAATTCCGGGGAAAAGATTTCTCAAGAATTCCCCGGATTTATCCAATTTTCCCGGGACCGGATAATTATTTTCTCTATTTCCCAACCCTGGCCCTGATTGTGGCAGACTTCTGGGAGGCCCGAGAACAGGCGCACCAAGACAATTTCATCATAAAAGAGGTACTAGAGCTTTTGGCAACGATTTTGTCGGTGCTAAAAGCTCTAGTACCATAAAAGAGCCGTCAAAATGCGCAAATAACATCAAAATCGTGTTTCTCGCATAAAAACCTTCAAGGGCGAGTTTCGTTCGAAAAAATCAAAAAATTTTTTTGACCCGATACAGACAGGATTCACACGCCCTCTTTAAATGATGTTATTTGAAAATGATAAAATTTAAGAAGTCCCATTGTAATGCTATGCATATGCTATTTAATTTGAAAGTAAACACTTTGCCAAATATAACTTGTCGTTTTGATTTAAAAAATCATTTCGAAATACTTTTTTGTTGTTGCACGGCTACTAATGAAATCATTTGGAATCTTTCTTCGTGCTAAATGACGATGATATCGATTTTTTGTAGACCTTAATAAGCACTAATCCTACTACATTAAACGTGTAATGTTTGTGCGGACGTTCTCGGGAACGTTAGATTGAAACCCCCACTACTAAAGCAAAAGTTCTAGGGGAAGATGAGTGAAGACGATTGACACCAAAATCATCGAAATCGGAAACAAAAAACTTTTTTGTCCCT
This sequence comes from Acrobeloides nanus, assembly GCA_900406225.1. Lineage (NCBI taxonomy): Eukaryota > Metazoa > Nematoda > Chromadorea > Rhabditida > Cephalobidae > Acrobeloides > Acrobeloides nanus. The sequence continues at coordinate 12,125 of OZJO01001174.1, read as the reverse complement.
TTATCATTTTACTCTAGAGTAAAAAAAGAAAATTTTCCCACCGAGAAACGCTCGCGAGTATTCACGATGCCTGCCCAATGGGAGGGTGCCATCCTCCCTAATTTCGTCGTAACGAGCCAAAAGTTAGATACCTACTTCGTATTTGGGACCCGAAAATCAGTTTTTTCATTGATTTCGTTAAAAAATTAACAAATTTTTCAAAAATAACGAAGTTATTTAGCAAAAATTACGAAGTTGTTAAATTTTTTAAAGTTTTATAACCATTTTCCTATGACTAACTCGTATTTGAGGCCTGAAAGTCATTTTTTGCAGAAACAATCTCGTAAATCGATCACCTCACCCTGGGTGCGTGAACACCTATGGTCTTCCCCCCCCCCATCTCTTCTTTCTCCCTTCCGGGCGCGTTAGCGCTCTGAAGGGAGAAGAAAAGATGGGTGTGGGAGCCAGGCGCGTTAGCGCTCGGCTCCCGGTACTATTATTAAAAACATTTAGCTTATGTCTTCGATACATTACAAATTCAAAGCAACACTCGAATATAAGACTTTAACATTTGATGGACTCCATATTTCCGTGGCAGATCTAAAACGGGTTATCTGTGAAAAGGAAAATATTCGGACAGAATCCTTTGATTTATTGTTAACGAATGCGCATACAAAGCGACAATACAGTGCCGAAGAGCTGGTCCCAAGGAACTCCTCTGTGATTATTCAAAGGATACCGCGAGACAATGCGGCCAAATTGCCCAAACTTCAGTAAGTTTTAACTCAAATTTATGTCTAGCTTGAGTTGCCACAATTATTTTTTGTAACTAATCTAAACCATTAAAGGAAAACTTGTGCGCAATAGGGGCGTAGCCAAAAAAATTTTGGAGGGGACTGAAGTGTAAAATTTTTGGCGACTTTTTTATGGTCACCGCGCTCCGCGCGGCAAATTTTTTTGTTAAAAATTTTTACTAAAAAGCAAAAACCAGCGAAAAATTGTTTGAAAGTGCTTGTGTTTAAGCTGAAAATGCTCAGAAATTTACATTTTTTGGTGAAAAGTTGCCAAAATTTGGGCTTTTTTAGTGAAAAAATTGAACATTTTGTTGACAAATCATAGGGGGAACATTAGGATTTTTTTAATTTTTGGGTCGAAAAAACATGAAAAAATCGCCCAAATTCCGGTTTTTTATACACTCTGTAATTATTAAATTTAAGAGATACGAGTGCTTCTGGAATTGTGCAAAAGTCATTTATGGATAAATCACAATTTGGACATATTCAATCGGTAAGGCTGATTCTTATAAATTCGACTATTTAAGTCATTTTTCAGGATGAATTTTCCAAGATGACCGAAGAGGAACGATTAGCTCACATCAAAGAAGTATCCTACCAAAAATACCAGCCCTCAAACTATCAAAGGAAGCCTACAGCGATTATGTCAGGTCCGCCGCCACCAACATATGTTTGCAATCGATGCTACCAATCAGGCCACTGGTATAAAAATTGTCCGATGGTAATTTGCTTTACTTATCCAAAAAACATGCTAAGTTTTTTTGGTGAAATTTATGTTTTTTTTTTAATTTAAAAATTTCTCCTCAATTATAAGTTGTATGGAGCTACTTCGGTTTTTATACATCATTGAACGTGGTCTAAAATCGAAAAATTTTATTTTTCGAATTTTTTTCAAAAATGACTCTATTAGGGGTAAATTTATGCGGGAGAACACGTTGGCGATGTTATTTTTGCGTAAAAACGCTTCCATTTTTTAGAAGAGTCGAATTTTTGCATAGAAGAAAGAAAANCATTGAAACGAATGGTCATGAAGCTCAAAATTTTATTGGTCGAGAAGCATGAAATTTGTTGCCTGATTCAATCGTTTCCGGAAATATTTCCAAATTTTCGTGTTTTCAGCATAAAATTATCCCCTAATAGGGTCATTGTTGAGAAAATTTCGAAAATAAAATTTTTCGATTTTAAACTACGTTCAATGAGGTATAAAAGTCGAAGTAGCTCCAGTTGTATTTTTAATCTTCATTCATTTTGGGCTCCTACTAATTCGTTTCTGACAGTTATTTTTGGTCCTAGCCCTCGGGAATTTGGTCAAAAATATCTTACAAACAAAAGGCCGTTTTTAGGGGTTTTCCACTCATAAGGTAAATTTCAGTGGTTCCTTCCAAAAATAACGCCAGCGCAATTAGTGGGAGCCCTTTTACGAGTATTTCTTTGTCTTTCATCAATAGCTTTCAAATACGGGTTTAAGTTTATGCAAATTCTATTTGTATTTAGACTTCATTTCATATTAAAATATTTGTTTCAAAATGTATTTAACTTTTTTTAAATGAAAAGCTAAAAACGAAATAAATGGATAGTAATGATAGCAAATTGGAGATTACAAGTATTGTGGTGGTATAAAGAATGCATTGAATTTAGGAAAAGTCGAAAAAATACCCTCTCCGCAAATCGTTGGGAGTTTCTAGTTTATCCTCTCCCCCAGCTTTTTCACTCACACACACTCCCTCCCAGGGTCAGTGATGCATTTTCATGGGTCGAAAATGCGCGCAACCAATTCCCCGCATAGAAAACTCTGATGAGTCATTTTCGTAAAGATTTGACCCTTAACCCTCAAAAGCACCTTACTTGTGGAACGACCCAATACAATTTATAACTATACAATCATTGACAACGTTAATGGTAATTAGACCTTAAAGGACAGTCTACTTTCGGGGGAGTTGATTCCATGAGAAAGAGCATAAAATTCTGAGCATTTTTTGCTTTGGATTACTACTTGAAGTTCTAACCATAAAAGTTATGAGCAAAACGAAAAAAGTTCAAACTCGTTTGAACTTTTTTTCGTCTCATCGAGCTATGAAAAGTACCACTTTTCTTGTTTAATTAAATCTTTAGTTTCAATGTTCAAACTCGTTTTAACCTTTTTTGTTCTGCTCAATACTTTTTACGATTAGATTTTTCAGTAGTGGTCCAAGGCAAAAAATGCTCCGAATTTTATGCTCTTTCACATGTAATCAATTCCCCACAAGTGGAGAGATCCTAGGTCTTTTCAAAAGTAGGGTAAATTTAGAGTTTAATATGTTTCTAGATATTTTATATTTAAATTTTGATTAATTTTTAGCTAAACACGAAAAGAACCACAGGCATCCCCATGGAAGAGCTCATGGAAACCACCGCCGATGATCCTATGGCTTATCTCCACCCGTCTGGAAAATATGTCAAGCCTATAATGCACCATAAGGCACGCTTACAAAGGAAGCAGGAAAAAAACGGTGGTAGTGCAGAAGGGACTCCAGTCTACGAGGAGCATGTGCAACAGCCACCGCCATCCGAACTAACTTGTCCGATTTGTGGTCAGCTCTTACGTGAGGCCGTCTTGACAATATGTTGCGGTGAAAGTTTCTGTGCCGAATGCATTCAGCAGCGTTTGCTCGACATGGGGCCGCTGAATAAATGTCCGGGTAATAGTTGCAACTCGAAGCTCTCGGCAGACCAATTGGTGCCAAATAAAAAGATGCGACAAGCCGTAGAACATTTTATCAACTCACAAGGTTCATCAGCCGGTGCGATTACGGGTGCGAGCAAAGAAAGTTCGTCTGAAGCTTTTTCTATGTTCGCTCAATCACAACCATTCCATGCTCAAACTCAACAGGTAACTAATTTTTCAAGGATCAGTCGACTCTGAGAAAAAAGTTGCCATAAAAATTCACGTCTAGTGGTATCGCTAGTTCTTAGTAGTACCTAGGCTGAATATGATCCCATCAGTCTTTTTTCTTTCCAATCAGTTTTTAATATTCGAATTATTTTAGGTACATCGTGTAAGAATTGGTTTGTCAGCAACTAGCTCTGTGGAACCAGAGAAATCTTCAGTGCCAATTGGTGGAATAATACAACCATCTATTAGCACGTCAGAATTTCCAATAAAACATGACGAAAGTTTGGCAAAATTACTTGGCGTGCCGCCGCCGCACTCGGTCCCAATAGCTGCGCAGGTAGCGACTCCGCCAATGCAATTACCATCATCGAATATGTTCTCATTTACACAGCCTCCTCCGGCAATTCCTGTGCTGTCGATGCCACCACCAACTATTCCAGTAACGACACTTTCCAGTCAGCTTCCCATTGTTCAGCCACCTATTTCAACTCAAACTACAAGTAATACGAGTACGGCACAACCAGAACCGAACCAATTAACTAGGTACGTGTTACTTCATAACAATTCTATCAGTACATGGTTTATTTATAAAAAACCGAAATTTTGGCGATTTTTTCGATTTACTCAAAAATCGAATTTTTATTCAAAAATTTTTTTAAATGAAGTTTTGTACTGATCACATCAGCCCTAAACATTATTTTTTGATGTATTAGGACACCCCTTGTATTTTTAGCACAACAGAAATCCCTGGAGTTGGTGCACCGCCGGTTGAAATGTCACTTCAACCTCCAACTGTAACCAAAGTTGCTAGCACATCTGCGCCCGTGCGCGGTTCAGCATCAATTAGCGACGCTTGGGAAGCTTTTCTTATGAGAAAGGATCAAGATAAGAAAGTATGTTCAAATTAAAATACTAGTTTAAAAATTTTTTAAATAGGAACGAAAACGCCCTACGTCAAGGTCGTCAGTCTCATCAGCTTCTTCTTCTTCAGATTCCGAATCATCAAGTTCGGTAGGGTTTTTTTTAGCCTTGTATTAAATTTTTGGAAAATATGGATCCCCTCTGCCCAGGTATGGGCAGTTCTGTAATTGAGTTTAGAAAATTTTTTTCAAAGAAAATTTTCTAGGGGCGGTGATACCATGGATGAAAAGAGGGGGCGAATATTTTTCGAAAATTTATAGATACTACACAATAGGGTAGGGGGCCACCCACGTGACAAAATTTTCGAAACTTTTTTGTTGAAAATGACACCTCTAAACATGCGGGAAATCCGAATTTGACATTTACGAAGCGAAAAAATGCTTCTCTGATTCAGGGAAGGCGTGTGTATTGAAGAGAAAGATCTTAAAAATCGCATTTTTGCGACTTTTCGCTTCAATACACAGGCTTTTCCTGGATCAGAATATGTTTTTTCGCTTTGAAAATGTCAAATTCGGATCACCCACATGTTTTTACACATAAAGGGGTCATTTCCGGAAAAAAATTTTGAAAATTTTTTCACGTGAGTGGCTCCTCCTTTTGTATAGTAGCTCCCAAATTTTTCCATCTCCATTTGAGAGCACATTCTGAAATTTTTATTTTAAAATATCAAGTAAACATTTTTAGAGTTCTTCATCGAGTGCTTCAAGCGCAGATTCAGCGGTGAGACGCCGTCGAAGAAGAGAGAATGAACGTCGTTATAATCGCGGTCGGCCATACCGTCCACGAGATAGATCACCGGCTCGTTATAGACAAAGAGGTAATCTTGCAAATTTTGAATAAGTTTCGTTGTTACTTCGCTGTTTTTTGTTGGTTATTATAAATTATAAAAGTGTCCACGAACTTTTGAATCACCCTGTAGATGATGAATGATAACAACCTTAAATAAGGTTGTTAGACGATGTCACCAAAATCGGGGGCAAAAATTTTTTTCAGAAAAAAGATTAGCTATAGCAGTGATTAATAAAAAAAAGTATTAGTAATAACTAATACATTTTTAACGAGGAGCGTCGCTCGGGAGTACCGATCGGAATCACAACCCCCGAGCGCAGAGCGCTCGGCTTCCTGTACTTGTATATATAACATATTTTTAGAATATCCGAAATATCGGCTTTCTCCAAAACGATCCGAACGACATCGTCCTGCTTCACCTCGACGTCCTACACGTGATCATGACCATGATAGATACCGTTCTCCTAGAGCTTCACCTCAAAAGAAAGAACGAACAAAACGCCATAGCCCAGAACCATCCAAAACTCGGCGTTCAGAAACAAAGCATGAAGACAAGAGAAAGAGAAAACTTGATGAAGTTGAAAAGTCATCTAGGGCTTCAGAAGAAAGAGAAAGCGGTAAACTAAAAAAGAAACGAGGTGATCTTGCCAAGGAAGAAAAGGCATCAAAGACGATCAAGATTAAGATACATTCAAAAGACAAATTCGATGAAAAATTGATCAAGGAGGAAGGATTACCTAAAGCTAGAAATGAATTGGAATTAGAAGATGTAAAAGATGAACAATCAGCGACAGGTAAATTTAGCTACAAATTTTAGCTAAATTAGGCTTAGGTCTATGCCTGGAAATGATTTCTCTGTAAAAATATGCGGGGAATCTGAATTTGACATTTTCGAAGCGAACAAACACTTCCCTGATTCAATAAAGGCCATGTGTGTGAAGCGAAAAGTCGAAAAAGCATTTTTGCGACTTTTCGCTTCAATATACACGCCTTCCCTGAATCAAGGAAGCATTTTTTCGCTTCGTAAATGTCAAATGCGTATTTTCCTCATGCTTTTACCCCTAGAGGTGTCATTTTCAGAAAAAAGATTTCTATAAAAAATTTTGAACAAATTTTTCAAAATTTCCAATGATTTCCTATTACGATTTTTCACCAAAATTATCCAAATTTTCCCATTTTTTCAATAAAATATGTCCAAAAACTGCTATTTTTTCACTAAAAATTTCGTTTTATGAGCTTTTCAGCTTAAAAATAAACGATCTCAACAAAAAATTTTTCGCCTATGGCCCTATTTATTTGCTGAGCTTCAATTCGAATAAGATTTATTTTCATAATATTATATTTAGATACGCATGACAATGATGAAGAAGAAATTGAACGCATAATCCAAGAAGCTAAACGAGTGAAGCGTATGTCTATTGACGACCACTTCAACGAAGCTATCGAAGACTTACCAGCCGAGAATGAACAAGAAGAACAAGTTGAAACGAAAATGGCCAGCGACAATTTGGTGAAATTTGAAGAAAATGAGTCAGTTGCCAAAATTGGGAGACAAGTGCAGCACTCCGTTGATTCTGGTACAGAAGAAGACCGTGACTTGTTCCACAATAACGACTATGCTTGGAATGTAACCGAAGAAAAATCCGCAAAAGTTCAGTCGCCCACAGAAGAAGAAGATGACAATAAGGAATTTTTGGTAGAATTGCCGCCTGATCTGGGCTCAGAAAACGAGAGAAAAGAAAAGAAACACAAAAAGAAGAAAAGAAGACACAGTGAAAAAGATCATGATGATGAATCTAAAGAAAAGAAGAAGAAGAAAAAGCACAAAGAAGAAAAACATAAAAAGGAAGCTAAAGAAGTCAAAAAGGGCAAGGAAAGAGATGAAAGAAGTCGTGAAAAAGAAGAAAGTCATGAAAAAGAAAAATTGTCCAAAAAGTTTTCATCTCATTCTGAAGACCGTGAAGGCAGCGAATACGACAGCAAACGTAAGAAGGAGAAGAAGAAGAAAAAGGACAAGGACTCGGACAAACCAGATCACAAAGAGTCTCATAAAGGAAGCAAGAAAAAGGATCGTCATGAACTCCCCGAAAAATATTCAATTTCGAGAGAAGAGAGCAGTGGCAAAAGGGAAACAACGAGCAAAAATGAAAAGCAAGAGAGGGGAAAAAGTTCGACCGAACGAGAATCTAGATATGAATCTGAGAAGCGTTCAAGACATAGAAGCCCAGAAGTCAAGAACTATCTAAGAGATGAGTCACCAGAAGTGAAGATGCAAAGTAAAAAATACAAACTATGAATATACAATTTTGTAATTCCCATCAGAGCAGGTTTTCTTTCTAATACACAAACTGTGCTTTATTTTTTTACTGACGGCAGGGGGGAGTGATTGACGTTTGCGTATTAAAAAATGTAATTTTTAAAAGGGTAAACTTTGCAGCATCTCCGAAAAAATTTTTTTGGAATTTTTGCAAAAATGACTTTTCTAGGGGTAATTTTATGCGAAAAATCGATTGCGCATATTTCCCAAAGCTTGAAAATGCTTCCCTCATTCAGGGAAATAAGAGTGTGTATTGAAGCGAAAATATGAAAATTTTGGATTTTTCTTCTAAAATCTTCGTTCTAGGGGTTATTTTATGCGAGAAATCGATTCCGCGCATCCCCGGAATGATCCCATATAAAATTACTCGAAAAATTCGAATTTTTTTGGTAATGATTGAATTTTTTGTGAAAAATTATCTTTTCGAAAGACAAAAATTTCCTTTAGACTCCCGTGCCACGCGAGGGGTTTTACGGCTCCTCTATCCGCTAAGCTTTAGATTTTATATTGGAAAGATAACGCTCTATTGGGAATCTTACAATTTTTTATTTGCTTATTATTTTGTACGAATTAGAATTTATAAATAAATTATATAATTAAAAAACAACAGAAATATATAGCTATTTGTGTAGCCAGAAGTCCAGAAATCGAATGAACTTTTTAAAACGAATTGTAAATGAATTTTTATGATTTTTTTTGGAAAATTTTAAATTTTGCTCAAAATATTTTTATATTTTGAGCAAAATTTGATGAAGTGTCTAGCCTAATTTATCTTTCACGTCAACTAAACAATTTATTCAAACAATTCATACAAATCAACAGCAATCATTTTTAATACACGTTATCTGTAAGAATCGAGTTCTATGGGGACCTAGAAAAAAAAGTGTCTTAAAAACTGGGATGCCACGGCTAAAACATTGAAATTTTGACCTATGAAAAATCCGGGGTTTTTTGAGTATTTTCAATTTTCTTAAATGTTTGACATAAAGGTGTCTAGATAATATTTGTAGCTCGTCTTTCAAGGAATCTAGCGAGCCCAAGATCATCAAAATTGGATTTAACCGCGCCGAGTTATGCGCATTACAAAAAAGGGTAAATTTGGGCAAAAAGTCGAAAATTGAGTACCCTGTATCTCAGAGGAGTTAGACTTTCGCGCCAAAATTCTTTTATTTTTTCCAATAAGTGCCATATATACTTTAAGATTTTGTTAGTTTCAACAATTTTTGAGACACCTTTTTTCTAGACCCCCTTACTATTGGGCAAAAGTCGAATCTTACAAATAGTGTCTTAAAAGATTTCAGCTCGTACCACTTGTTGCCCAAATTGGAGCGCCGTGACCAATTGCATTAGGAGAATTTTTCGAAACTTTCAGCATTTTAATAACTGCCTCTCGATAAGGTTTAACCAGAAAAATCGCACAGGTTGAATTTATGGTGCTGTTCCATACGATAGCCATCATGATTAAGAGACCAACACCAGAAGTTTTTATGTGAAAACACAAACAAATAGCTATCAATATTATAGGGAAGAAGGACGTAAATACAGGAGCTACTGCCTGAAAAAAGAAACAATGTATATAGATGTTTTTTATATTATTTTAAGCATTTCTAGAAAAAAAAGAGTTTCAAAAAAGCCATCAAGAAGAGTTGCGAGAAAAGATGGGTGAAAAATTCGAAAATGTTTGTATTTGATTTTGAATTGAACTTACAGTAACAATTAATGCATAGGTGAGCTGTTTTTGTAGTTTTTTGGTTGACGCCGAAAACGAATATTCATATTTAGTCATAAATCTCCATACTTTCATATTAAAAAATATGATTAATGAATATGATAGATTAACTAGAAATATGCCGTAAGATAACACTATGAGTAATTTTGGGTTCGACTAAAATTCTTGAGATCAGTTATATTGAAGTCAAATTTTACTATATCGGTGATTATAAAAGCTGGTATCGGATCTGAAGGGTCTAACCATGATGAGTTACGCATTACCATTCGACCAAGGTCGGTAGATTCTTGTGTTGGATAAAAAGCCAGCCCTACTACTACAACGAGGCTCATTGTAACCATAAACGAAATTGAATACAGAAGAATAAATTGCCAAAAAGTTAGAGTTTCATTTCTAAAATTTAAAATCAGAATAATCAGATACAGTGTATTTAGTAGGCAGGACAAGGATAGGAACGGGACAGAGACAGGGAATGGAACGAGGACAGTGGCAGGAACGGGGACGAGGACAGGAAACGGGACAAGAACAGTGACAGGAACGGGGACGAGGACAGTGATAAGGACAGGAACGGGGGCATAGACGAGAACAGGGATAGTGACAGAAACCGGGACAGGGGTAGGGGAAGAGACGAGGACAGGAACGGGGACAGGGGCAATGACAATTAGAGATATTTGATCAGTTCTCACCTACACATACAAACATAGCGATAATAAAATGGAATCGGCATAGTCAAAATAACAAATGCTATGATAGAATACGATGTTAAACCCAAGATAAAGTCCCAAGGATAAGTCACATGTTCGAGGAATCCGTTAATTATGATGAGATATATACCGTCTATAAACTCGATTTGCTGAAAAAATAGTTTTTCTTTCTTGTATATGAATATTTACCGGTCGGAGAACAAACATAATGAAAGTGAACATCAAATCGATTGCACACGTCTGAAGAAGTATTCGACTATATGGCTTGAGTACCGTAGGTGTATGTTTGATTACGAGAAAAATTAGCAAAGTATTCGAAAATAATGAGACAACAGCTGCGATTACTTCATTTATAAGAAAAACTGTTCTTATATAAAGACCAAACATTTTGTGAATAAGTTAAAATTTGTACCGGGAAAAATCGTTTCTAGGATAATTTTATGCGAGAAATCGATTGCACGTATTCCCAAGCCCTGAAAATGCATACCTGACCCTGATTCAGGAAAAGGGTTGGGGATATAAATAAAAAAAGTTCGAAAAATTTTTTTGATTTTCGCTTCAATATCCCCAACCCCTTCCCTGAATCAGGGTCAGATATGCATTTTCAGGGTTTGGGAATACGCGCAATCGATTCCCCGCATAAAATTACCTTAGAAACGACGTTTTCCCGGTAAAAAATCGAATTTTTTTATTTTCGCTTCAATACCCCTTCCCTGAATCAGGGTCAGGCATGCATTTTCAGGGTTCGGGAATACACGCAATCGATTCCCCATGCAAAATTACCCCTAAAAGTGATGTTTTTATAAAAGAAGGAAAAATTTTTTTCGGAGATTAGTCCCTAAAAAATACCCCCTCCTTTAAGACAGATTGTCCATAAATTTTTAAATAGGCCTTAAGTACGAGGTACCAAGTGGAAAATCGATTTTTTTTGTAAAGTAGCCTAAAATAATATTTAATATGAGCTTATTAAATTCCCGTAAAAATTTTTGCTCAAGAAATTTTTTTCGTCGAGATATACAGCTTCAAAGTTAGAGTGTTTTCAATTGAAATTAATTGTTTATTGACACGAAAGTAGCGAAAGTTACGTGACGAAAGTTATCGTGGCGAAAGTTACATGGCGAAAGTTAGCGTGACGAGATTCGTAGCGAAATTTATAGTGCCACAAAATACACCACCCTTTAAAGGGGGAGTAAACTTTACAGCAGCATCTCGAAGAGCATTTTCCAACTTCAAAGTGTTATATCTCTTCAACCATAAAAGATTTTTGGTCGAAGTCTTTTTCAAAAATATTTTACGCATCGTGATAAATATTTAAAAAAAGACCCGACCAAAAATCTTTTATGATTGAGGAAATATAACACTTTGAAGTTGAAAATGCACTCTGCGAGATGCTGCTGTAAAGTGCACTGCCCCTTTCATATTAAATTGTCCTTCCTAAAAACTATTAAGCCGCTAGAATTGCGGTTAAGGTTTCTGCCTTTAAATGTATCTTTTCAGCTTGCCATTTGAATGTAGATTGTAATTATAGTTTAAAATGCTGTAGATATGTGTAGTCAGAATTGTGAACGCTTATATTTGTTTAATAAAGGATAAGTTGAGGCTCCAACTGAGAAAATATGAAGAGGTATAAATATGAATTTAGGAGAAATATATAATTTGTAAATTTAAAGAAAGGAGCTTGAAGTTGAAAATGCACTCTTCGAGATGCTGCTGTAAAGTTGACTTCCCCTTTAATATTAAATTGTTTTTCCTAGAAGTTATTACGTCGCTAGAATTGCGTGGTTGATGTTTCTGCCTTTAAATATATCTTTTCAGCTTGCCATTTGAGTGTAGATTGTAATTATAGTTTAAAATGTTGTACAGAGCGATCAGTTTGGTCTGCAACATCAATGTTTTTAGTCGTTCTCGCACTCCCTCTAACGAATTTCGATGCGGTCTTTTTTAAATTGTAGCTGAACAATGGTTGAATAAATGTTGATAAAAATTTTCGAAATCCGTTGATCCTAACATTGTCAAAAAT
>OZJO01001173.1:6894-35128 GCA_900406225.1 Acrobeloides nanus | reverse complement strand
TTATGAAGACCATATTACCTTCTTTTAATCCCTGCTTGAGCAAAAATGAGCGATTTAAATTACCCGAGATATGCCAATTTTACTGAAAACAAGCATTCTGATATTTTTTTTAAAAATTCGCTAACTTTTAATAAAAGTCAGGTGTAATAAAAATATTGATTAGAAAATGTTTTTCTATTAAATATCCAACTACTAAAAGCCAAAAACCGCATAAAAAAAGTCAACAAATTGAGATTTTGCCATTTATTGAAAAAACGGGTTTTTTGGGGTATGGTTATAAATAGGGCTAGAAACCCATGAAAAAAGTCGCTCCGGGAAAAACGCATACCGGATTTTAACTCTCCCAATGTTCCTCTATAATACCCATATCATAACTCAGAATCGACCCCTGCACGCTTTTTTTACTTCGTCACGTTGTACGGTTTTTTGATGACCCTTGACGGTCCCTACCTAAAGGGTCACTTGTTAAAAAAAATTTTCTACCCGGCCGTAAGTTGGACCCCCCCCCTTTAAGGAATTTTGACAGGGGTTTTGGACGCGGTTAGCGCGCAGCCGACTAAGGAAACTGCGTTTCGGAAAACTGTTGGGGAAATTTCTTCAGTTGACATTTCCTTCACGTTTAATATTTAAATAACTTGCTCGAATATTTAAAAAATTCATATTTTTAGCTTATGTCGTTAACAATACGTTCTATATATTTTTGTCACTTAAAAAATATTGCAACGCCTTCATGTTCTTATAATTTTTCTCTCATTAATGCTTACCATCATGCTGCAGTTTCACATAATGTAGATGAATTTGAGGAAACGAAAGATTTAAGCGAAGCTAAAGAACAAATCAAGAGAAAAACTCGTCGTTACCCAAATGTAAGTTGAAAATGATATTTAAAAATGACTGTTTTTGCCATTTTTCAATAGTGAGAAGGGTAGAAAAATAACAAAAAATGGTCATTTTTAAATATCATATTTAGTGGTAAAAATGATTTTTTATGAAAAAAATACTTTAGTAAAAAAAGAAAATTTTTGTACAAAAAGTGATTTTTAAGTACAAAAAATATTTATCTTTTAAAAAATTATATTTTAATTTTTTGTAGCTTGAGTTAGTGAAGCCATTGTTAAATCCAGTCCTTCGTCGTGATTATGATGGTTCTCCTTTTTATATTGAACAGAAAACTATTGATGAATATATGCATGATTTTACCAGGCAACTTAGGCTTGAAAAAGAAATTTATACGACTATTACCAACAAATGGAGGATATCTAAAGAAAAATCAATGGAAGAATTAATAGAGAGGTGGGGCTGGCGTGAATCTATTTTCAAAGAGCTGGAGAAACTGGCCAGTGATATTGTTTCAGAACCATGTAAATTTTCTTTTCTTTTTATTTTTAATTAAAATTTAGTTAAAACTGTTTTCTCTTCTTTGGACCTTGAAGAAGTTGCTCATGAAATCTACAAATGTATCTTAGCTTGGCTTTCAGAGGGTCAATCTTTAATTCCGTTAAGTCTATGCCAATCGCAAGTAGTAAACATAGTTTGGAATGTATATTGTAAAGGATATGATAATCTACATCAATTTAATCGTGAAGAGGTTAGTATTTTGGTACTATTCCACTTTGGTTACTCCAAAAAAATTTGTATAGAAATGACCCTTAGGGGTATTTTTATGCGAGGAATTCAAATTTTGCATTCACGAGCCGTGAAAACCTTTTCCTGATTAGTATATGCATGCAAGGAACTTGTTACAGAAAATTGAGATAACTAGAAAAGAGAGTAACCAAATTTTTTGAAAGCCACGTAAAAAAATATTTCTTGATTATTTAAAGTTGACTATGGTAAACTTTGGCACTAACATATACATAGTTTTTAATGTTTTTTATATGTTTTTTACTCCATTTTTAGACTTTGAACAAGGTATACAAGGAATATTTGGAATATTTTTTTGACGCTGAACTTGCTAGAAAGTTTACTTTACGAGAGCATTGGATGGAATGCTTCAATAAACTCAAAGAAACTGATCAAAAGTTAAATGGAATAGAATTTCTTTTAAGTGATTCAAATTTGCCTGATATAAATTTGCGCGAACATGAGATGGAATACAACAACAATGGATACGATAAATTACGATTAAAGATATATGAAGAAAAACAGAAAGATCTAAAAGCTGAATTTACAGAGAAGGTATGTTTGATGCCGAATCATATGAAAAGAGATATTTTGTTTAATGATTACGTTTTTTGATGTTAAAGGGACCATAGGTTGGTAAGGTGGAGTACCCCGACGAGGTGTCCCCCCACCCCGCTCACATGAGGTGGTCAGAAAAATTTATTTAGCTTGAGGTAGTCTCCTGACACCCAATTTGGGTCCATGAGTGAGTACGCCACTGGTTGCTGCCATGTTAAGTGATAGTAGTCTTTTTGAGATGTAAATGGTGGCATAATTTATGAGTCTAGGTTCAACAATTTAAAATAATCATGTTTGTTATTATTTTCTTGAAAAAATTTTAAATTTTTTAATGCTATTAGGGCCTCAGACTTGAATAGCCCCAAACAATTTCTAATATATGGCAGGGTTACCCTTTTTGATTATTTTTAATCATTTTTGTTTAAATTTTAACCTCAAAGATGAATTTTTCGGATGATTATAATCAGCTTATTTTATAGTTTCACCAAAAATGTTCAAAATTCTTCACATTTTTTCAACAAAAATGTGCAAATTTTGAATGATGCAAAAAGATTTGGCTTCGAGTGGGATCGAATCCGGGTCTTCAAACTCGTAGTTTGTGATGCTATCCACTAGGATATGCTTCCGGCACTTTTTGGAATCTCTTCATGAAACAGACTTTAACTCTTCCTATTTAGGCTCCTTCTATTCTTTTGAATGCAATTACAAAGGCATGTCGAGCGAAGGTTTCTGTTGGTAAAAACGGTAAAGGTGTTTTTAAAATTTATTCAATTTTTTTACATACCTATATTTTTAGTGAGCATAGTGCCGATTTTTTCGAATGCACACGTATCTGAACAAGAAAAAAGCGAAGTGTCTGCTGAGCCTCAAGGAGTTCGATACAAGACTACTATGATGCTAAGAGTGAATATGAGATTTATGGATCTAGTGATAAAACATGAATTCGAAAAAATCCATTTTGAGAACTTTAGACTACCAATGCTAGTAAGGCTTTTTAATTTATTTGCGGACGTAAGATTGGTAATATAATCGAGAAACTTTGCTTCACACGGCGTTTACATTGACAATCAGGCAAATGTACATTGAAACGATTGATCCTGTTATTAGAAAATTCTATATTGAAATTGAATTATTTAGGTACCACCCCGACCATGGCTGGATCGTGGAGCTGGAGGGCCCCTTTTTACTAGATCAAGAAAGAGTTTTCGTGAGCAAGTAGCTAATCCTAATTTAAGTGTTAATGATGAAATGCGTAAGAGATTAACTTTCAAGTAGGCTAAAAACATTATAATGTGAATTTTGTATTTTTTCAGAACACAAGCACGCCCAGTTTTCGATGCGTTGAATGATCTTGGATCAACACCTTGGATTATAAATAGACCTATGCTAGATATTTTGACAAGGCTATTTGAAATGTGTTTTGATAAAGAAAACGAGTCGTTGCTAAAATTGTTTGGTATACCCTTGCATCCCAGTACTGTGGAAATCCCCCAACTTATTAATACTCGACAAATGCAAACGAGGGAAGAATATTTTTCTAAACTGAAAGAACATCAAAAGGCGATCAAGACTAGGTAATTTTATGGAAGGAAAAAAATTAAATTTTATTATCTTCTATCACATAGAAGATAAAAACTTCCTTGACACTGTTTTGAGCCAAGTTTGCAGCGTTGTATCCTTGCCCTCATTAACAAGGGATGTTTCTGAACTGTAAAATCGATTTTATTAAAATTACGCTGAGGGGTCATTTTTCGGAAAAAAATTTGCCAAGGTTTTTTCACGACATTGGGGTCTGGGGCTCCAGATTTGAATAGCCCCAATTTTTTTATTTGGTACTTTACTGCAAACAAAAACCTATTTAGAAATGAACTCAATTCCTTATATCGGTTTATGTTGTATCGTATTGTACTGGCTGATTTTTATCGCGATAAAGTGCTTTACTTCCCGCACGATATGGACTTTCGTGGTCGTGTTTATCCAATTTCTCCTTATTTAAATCACATGGGTGATGACATCAATCGTTGCTTGCTACTTTTTGCCCGAGGTAGATGTTATTTCTTGATTTTTTTCTAAAAGTTTTTAGGTCGCCCTCTGGGCAAAAAGGGGCTTCATTGGTTAAAACTTCACACCATTAATATGTACGGCCACCTGAAACGTGAATCTCACGAGACTCGTTTGAAATATGCGGATGAAAATTTGGATAAAATAATAGATTCCGCCGAAAGACCATTTGATGGTAATTTTTTGGTCACAAGTTTTAAAGCATACTACAATTTGTTTAAGGAGAGAAATGGTGGTTGGATGCCGATTCTCCATTATTGACTTTAGCATCCGCGATTGAGATTCGAAATGCTCTAAGCATGTCGGACCCTGCTGAGTATATTAGCCATTTACCTGTGCACCAAGATGGATCTTGTAATGGATTACAACATTATGCCGCTTTAGGCCGAGATTTTCAAGGAGGACAAGTCGTCAACCTGTTGCCTTCTGAAAAACCCCAAGATGTTTATTCGGCTGTTGCTGAAAGGTATGGGGGAATAAAGGCAGGCACAGGAAGGGCTACACATATAGTCTGTTTCCAAGATAGATTTAATGATTTCTAAAGTCAATTTCCATGCCTATAAAAATTTTTAAAGGAAGCAAAAATGGGAAAACGTTATATGATGTCGACATAATTTATTGATTGGCTGATACAATTGTTTAGGGTAGAGAAAAAACGTATATTTGATGAAGAAAACGAAACAGATGCGGCGAAAAAGGAGATGTTGTCTAAATTGCGTCTTTATCTCCCCCAGCCGATCCCAAGAAAAGTGATCAAACAAACTGTCATGACAACTGTATACGGAGTTACTTTGATTGGTGCAAGGGAACAGATTGCTCGTCAACTGAAAGCATTGGACGTTCCTGAAGAGGAGGTTTTTCAATCGTTGAAAAAATGAATAGAAATTGTTCTATTTTAGGCTTCCACATTTGCTAAATATTTAACTGCTCGGACATTTGAATGTTTAGGTGAAACTTTTAAGGCATCTATGTAAGTTTATAAAACCTGTTTGTTAATATCTTGTGATTTGTAGGGAAATTATGGAATGGTTTAAAAAATGTGCTTCAGCTGTTACAAGGAAAGCAGGGCTGTGTCGGCCAATGGAGTGGGTCACGCCCCTTGGATTGCCTGTAATTCAGGTTAGTTGTGTATTTTTATGTTATAATTTTTGTGTGTTTATAGCCATACGCTAATAATAGATATATCAATAGTGATCTGTTTCTTGAGCCGATAAATATGAAACAAGTTAGTTTGCAAAATTTTATACGCAACATATTTTTTGTGTTCGAACATTTTTTGAAACGAAATTGGGCGTGATAAGAAGTTTACAGTCAACTCTCGATATAACACCCCTCCCCCATATTTCGATATAATATCCCTCGAAAATTTTTTCGATTGTTTGGAGATTCGAAATTTGCAGTTTCGAAACAACAACTTAAAAAATGTTTTCTGCTATTTTTCTCCGTGTTATTGAAACGATTATTAAAAATCAGAAAACTCATCGTGCAAATTTTCCTACGTCCATGGCTACAGAATTTTTTTTGCTACTGAAATGAACATACGCCACTATGATTTTATCTCTTAAATATAAATTTAGAGGGGCGCATTTCCACCAAATTTTGTACATTCACTTGATTCCACTCATATGATGCTGACAACATTATACTGTCGAAGAGCAGGTCTCACCTTCGCTGCTGTTCATGATTGCTATTGGACGCATGCATGTAGTGTAGATAAAATGAATGAATTTTGCCGTGACCAGTTTATTGCTTTGTATAATCAACCGATAATTGAAGATCTCTCCCAGGTATTCTTCTATATTTTAATTATACATGCACAAGAGGTGGGGAATTACCCCTATTCATTTTATATTTTTCCAAAATTTTCTTAACAACTATCAAATACAGGGTGTTCCAAAAAACCGCCATTTGGTCATTTTTTGGCGAAAATTTTTCGATACTTATCGAAATTTTTAAAAATATTTTTCCGTATTTGCAGAATTTCTCCTCCCACGCTGAAAAAAGGCTTAGGCTTTGGTTTATGATTAGGCTTAGACCTAGCCTTATGCTTAGCCTAAGACTGGATAAGCCTAGGCATAAGCCTTAGGCTTAGCCTAGTCCTAGGCCTAAGCCTAATCATAAACCAAAGTCTAGGGGGGGAGGGAGGATAATGCATAAGTGCCAAATTTGTCTTCTAAAATGACTCATTAGGGGTATTTTTATGCGAGAAATCGATTGCGAGCGTCAATACTCCTTGAAAATGCTTTCCAGACTATAAAATATTTCAAGTAGGAATTCCTACCGAAAATAATTGAAAAAAAGAAAATCTTATATTTCATGGTCTGGGAGGCCTTTTCAAGGTTTTCCGATGCGCGAAATCGCTATCTCACATAAAAATACCTCTAATGAGTCATTTTGGAGAAAAAATTTTTTGAACAATTTCCGCCAAAAAAAAATCCATATGACGGTTTTTTGGAACACCTTGTAGATCATATTCTGTTCGAAAATTTTATTAAAAACCAATTCGTTTTTGTCGAAAATTAGTAAGGATCAATTTCGTGACCCAGTAACACTCAATCTTGTGCAAACATGCTTTTATTATTTCAAAAATTGCCTTTTTTTAGTCAATGAAGAAATTTTTGCATAAGGATTTGCCTAATGATGAGTTCTTGGAGCTGGATGATTTGTTTACTCCGAAATTTAAACGAGGCGAATTGAATATTGAGGATATTAGGAATTCTGTATATTTTTTCAGTTAATTTTATGATATAGCAAATACCCCATATCCGAAACTTCAAATTTTTTAAACGTAATTTCTTATTAGGTTGATCAAGAATATTCGTATGATTTTTGAATGGAGCATTTTTATGTACAATTCTCATTTTTCTTAAATATAAGGATTTTAAAAAATTTTCGATGCAAGGGCTTCGACAAAAGATTATCAAATAGAAAAAATAGGGTCGCAACCACCCTTCCCTCCAATCCATCCCTGGATTCTTGCTACATGCCCAGGGTTGCACAAATTTTCGGAAATGGTAATGGAAATATTTCCGAAAATGGTAACAGAAACGATTGAATCATGCAACAAATTTTATGCTTTTCGATCAATAAAATTTTATGCTTCATGACCGACCTATTGTTTCAATAAACACGACTTTATTGAAAATCAGGCAAAATTGATGATACAGACTGAATCATCGACTTTGCCTGATTTTCAATAAAATCGTGTTTATTGAAACGATTGGTCATGAAGCATAAAATTCTATTGGTCGAGAAACAAAAAATTTGTTGCCTTCAATCGTTTCCGGAAATATTTTTAAATTTCCAGAAACGGAAATTGGAAACTTTTCCATTGTGCAATCTTGTACATGATGATAAGCCTAACAACATTTCAACCTAAAATTTTACATGTATTATCCTGGTTTAAGAATGATCTTGTTATATTTTTGTTATGTTTTTGAATTTTTTTATTTGTTTTTTATAACTAATAGTCATCATACGAGTCATTATTAATAAATGTGATTTTATAATCTTTTTTATATCATCTATATAGGCCACATTTTAAACATAAAAGCGATACAAAAATCCAACTTTTTCTTATCTTTGGTAAAATCAAGTGATGGGATATACCATGCCTGCCCAACACTCTCTAACTTCGTCGTAATGGATCAAAAATTAGGGTCCAACTTCGTATTTGGGACCCAAAAACCAGGTTTTTTCCATTGATTTCTTTAAAAAATTAACAAATTTTCGCAAAATTAACGAAGTATTCAGCAAAAATTACGAAGTTATTAAATTTCCTTCAATTTTTATATATATTTTGTAACCATTTTCCTATGACTAACTTCGTATTTGAGGCCTGAAAGTCATTTTTTGCAGAAACAACCTCGTAAATCGATCACCTCACCCTGGGTGCGTGAACACCTGTGGGATATACTGTTTGTGAAATATTTTGCTAGAAAGACCTTTAATCGGATAAATTAATATTTGATGCGACTTTTTTATTTCTAAATTGCAGTTCGGATAACAAGCGGAGAAACAACTCCAAAACGGGATATATAGCTGGTAGCTGAAAAGAGAAATAGAAACCGCTTAATAAAAGGCTGCTGCTACGACTTTGCACGCGCCGACACTCGACTGCTAAAGGGAAAGAAAGGAAAAGAATCGATTATGCCGCGCGACGACGAACAAACTAAACCCATGCCGCTAGAGAGTGGCTTTAATTATGTAACGCTTCTCTCGTCTCGTAAATCCTTGGGTTGTTGTCTTCCGTTGATGCCTTTCCGACCTATGGCAGCTGCATGCCTTGTATTTGGCTCATGCCACTCGACTGGTACTATAAATTTGACCAGAAATTATATTCTTCAAGACCATATGTCATTGTTTGTAAACGAGGTATAACGTCGTTCTTGTTTTATAGTTTTATAGCCTCTATTTATTTTATAACTTACGTATATTTTTTCAAAAATCAAAACATGTTTTATGATTTTCAAATTGAATAATTTTGATGTCATTTTATTCGTCTCATTGAACTGAGAAAAATGCTATATTTACTTTTTCTTAAATACTCTCAAGTAATTCAAATTATTTTCTTGTCGATAAACAAATTTTGATTGAATCAGGGATTTGATCATGGTGTACAAAAAAACATAAAGGGGACCATGACAAATTTTTGAAAATTTTAGGGACCCAACCCAGCACCAGACCCCCTCTCCCCCTATTTGTCCACCTATGAACCGAACCCGTAGCCGATAGCCACAAAAAACGAAACCGGGGCATTATAACTTTCGTCACGTTTCATGTTTGCCAAAAAACTATAACTTTCGACATACTAACTTTCGCTACGTTCGTGTCAATATACATATTTATTGCAAATCAGGCAACTCAAAAATTGTGCAATAGAATTTCACTTTCTGCGACAGAATAATGGAGTTGCCTGATTTGCAATAAATATGTTTATTGAAACGAAAATTGCGAAATTTATCACCGCAAAAGTTACGTGGCGAAAGTTAGCGTGGCGAGATTCGTGGCGAAAGTTATAGCGCCGAAACCGGCATTAAGACAGTACACACCTCACAGATTTTAGTGAATTTTTCACACATTACAAAATTTTGCATTAACAATTCCAAATTTCGTGTGAAAAATTCGTCAAATTTTGATTTGTGGGGTGTGTATCAAACTTGACTTGGTGGTGCAATGGCATAGCATAGCAGAGGCTTCGTGGCCACAAAGTCGCGGGTTCGAATCCCGCTTGGAGCCAATTTAAAAACAAATTGGCTCTAAGCGGGATTCGAACGCGCGACTTTGTAGCCACGATGCCTCTGCTTTGCCACTGCACCACCGAAGCAAGTTTGAGGGAGGAAAATTTTTTAAATTAAGTAATTCTGGGGAAAAGATTTCTCCAGAATTCCCCCGGATAATCCAAATTTATCCAATTTCCCCGGAATCCAGATAAATCCGGATAATTCTATTTCCCAACCCTGCTACTGAGACCTACAGCTGAATGCCCATAATTCCTGGATTTTCACATATTAATCCGAGCTCCAAAATTCACAAAAATGAGAGCTATAACTCCAGTAAGCATATTGAAATTTGAATTTTGATGAGCAAATTAAATGAACTCCTTGCTACAAGGACCACAGCTGGATTTTGTGTGTTGAAAATTTCTTAAAACGATGTTCTAATGGCAAAACCGCATATGCATAAAGTCTTGGTTAAACAAGATTTTTCAATTCCAACATTAATCAATGGTTTCCTAAAGCTTCTCGCGTCATTTTGGCTTCTTTGCTTTTGAGTTTCGCTTCTCGTATAAGTCCACGTTATCGACTGACCGCTTTTGAAAAGGACGAGGAATGTGCGTGTGTGTGTGTTGAGGCAAATTTATTCCCATACATAGATTTTGTCCTATTGACAACCATTCTTGGTTATGTTCCAAGTGATATCAATCTGTTTTTCACTATTTGATGTTATTCTGACTTATTAATCCTTATTTATATTTAAAAACAATTTCTAGGCCTCTCATAATAAGTTTTTTTAGAGCGGTTAAATACGCGACTATACAGGGTGACCCAAATAACCGTACCTTTGCGTTTTTTGGAGAAAATTTTTCAAAAATTTTTTGTCAAAAATCATAAGCGTTTTCAAGGGGTTTCGATACGTGCAATCGATTTCTCGCACGAAAATACCCCTTATTTTTGAAAATTTTTACCAAAAAACGCAAAAAATGGTGTTCAAAATTCGCATAATTGTTGCCCCGCCATACGACCACGCAGGGATGCATTCGAAAAGTAATCGAATGCATCCCTTCGTAGTCATATGATGGGAAACAATTTGTTGGCCCATCCTGTAATTCGAAACTTGCATTCGGGATTTTTTACATACGATTCGGAACTATTTAAAAATGTTGAAATTTTGAAAGTATAGTCCGCTTCCATAGGAAAACAGGTACTAGTTCGGATTAGCGATCCAAAATGACAGGGTTCAAAATCCGGAAAACTTTTATATATTTTTTTCTAAAAATCTTCCTTGACCCCAAATGCTTCCTTGACCTTGATTTAGGATCGGTATACTGAAGCGAAAATCAAAACTTTTAGTTTTTTATGTAAAAAGTGGACATTTCTGGGGATAAGGGTAATTTTATGACTTTTCGAATGCATCCCTGCGTGGTCGTATGGCAGGAAACAATCATGCGAATTTTGAACACCATTCAATTTGGATGAAAATTCGAGAAACATTCATTTTTTACATAAAAAACTAAAAATTTTGATTTTCGTTTCAATACACCGACTCTGAATCAAGGTCAAAGGAGCATTGTCACGCATCGAGAACGCGCGCATTCGATTCACTATATAGAAAAACCCTTATCGGGGTCATTTTTAGTTAAAAATATAAAAATTTCGGATATTGAACCCTGTCATTTTGAGTCGGAAAACATATGCGATAACCAAGTGGATAAGGAAGTCGACCGTCCGATCTGGCAAGTTAAGCAACGTTGGGCCCGCAAGTTGAATTGAACGATCCCTAGCGGGATCGAACCTGCGGGCCCGACGTTGCTTAACTTGCCAGATCGGACGGTCGGCTTCCTTATCCACTTGGCCATCGCAAATGAACTTGTTTTCCGGTTGCCCATCCGATTGTTATCCACTTGCCCATCAGTTTTTCCTGTTAGTTGGAAACGGACTATAGTATAATTTTGATTTTGAAACGAGATTTACTTGATTAATTAATGCTTGTAAACGTTTAATTATACATTTTAACAGATGTATAATTGACAAGGTGTTCAAGCATGAGTAGTTCTCCAATAAGAGAATTTGATTTCTCATCGACGAAAAAAGATTTTTGGATACGAGATATTTAACAACATTTTCATGATTTTTGAATAAGCCTGTGTATTAAAACGAAAACTTGAAAACTTTGAGTTGAATTTTCTCGAAAAGGGTATTTCCGATTTTTACGAAAATTGGGGCACTACCGTTTTTCGATGCGTTCAACAAGACGGTGTTGTTATTTTTTTGAAAATTCCACAAGGAAAAAATTCAGGTTTTCGCTTTAATACATAGCCTTATTCAAAAATCATGAAAATATTGTTAGAATAAATATCTTTACGTATCCAAAAATCTTTTTTTCTCATAAAAAATCGAATTTTTTTATTGAAGAATTCGTGCTTGAACACCCTGTATGCTTCATAAACACCTATTATAGATATGGAATCTTCCAAATACACCATTTATTTCAAAATTATTCTATTCGCTTCTCCCCTCTCTTAACTTTTTATCCTCTAGAGGACGTCGTCATGGGCGCCTCATTGACCTCGCCTTCTACGACCGCTCCTTCAACATCAGTCTGTAACCATTTGTTTGCTACGAATGTTGATGTACCGCCAAGCTCCTTGTATCGACCACACAGCACTTCGAGCAAAAAAAACCAGTCAATGTTCCTAACCGGATGGAACTTCACAAAGAAAACTGCGGCAACAGCGTTCCCACTCACGTTGAGTATTTCGGACACGAAGCGCAGATCCGATGCCGACAAAACGACGAAAATTGTTGTCGGTAGTAGGGTGGTGACTAGCAGATCATGTGGCTCAAATTCTTCTCTCTCCAGCTATACCCGAGACTACTCCGATCGAGAAAATGGGAATACCGATGATAAAAGCTCTTCCGAGAGTGCCCGGGATATGCCATATGCTAAGCTAAGCATTCAGTTAGATAGTAACCAAAATTACAAAAAGTATCAACCGCCGAACTCGAGCAGATCCTTGGCCATGGTGTCTGGGAGGAGGAATGGTAGGCTCAGAGAGCATTTCCGAAACAGTCTTTCAGTCGACGAGCCCAATTCGACTATAATATCCAACGTGTATAGTATTCAAGATGAGTTGAGAAGGGATCTTCGATTCAGTCGACAAGTATGTTTTTTTTGAGAAATTCGACCCTGCCAGGATCGAATCTGGCTGTCGCGATGTCGGTTAACTTGCCAAATCTGACGGTCGATCTGTGCGTCCAACTATAAACCCTCGTTGAAAACTATATACAGTAGCGGAAAAAAAACTTGGAACACCTCCCAAAGGGGTATTACGTAATCAACTTTTTGATGGTTTTTTGGTCGCGAATTCCACGTAATACGTGGAAACCAGATCCATGTGCTCTTGGGTCTGGTTGAGTCCATGTCACGCCGCATGCAGGCTGTCATCAAGATAAGGGGTTATGCAACTAAACATTGAATATTCATGGGTTTTTTGTTGTTTTGTTCTTATTTTGGTTTATTTTGTCATGCCTTACTGCATAACCTCTCTACTAAAGTCCGTTTCCGCCGCTAATGGGTAAAAAAGTCCGGAGGCAATGATCAAGTGGTTCAAGGCGCCGCTCATCCGATCTGTCAAGTTAAGCAACGTTGAGCCCCCAGGTTCGATCCCGCTAGGGCAAAAATTTTGATTTTAAAAAAATTTGATTTACAAAAAATAGAGCAAAAAAATTTTGTTTTAAAAGAAATTTTTTTGAAAATCAAAATTTTGTCCTAGTGGAAACGAACCTGAGGGCCCAACGCTGCTTAACTTGCCAGATCGGACGGATGGCGTCTTGGACCACTTGACCATAGCCTTTTTTTTTATTAACTGCAGAAACGGACTTTACATGAAACTGTTGATCCAAGTTTTTTCTCTGCTACTGTATATAACGTGAAAAAATTTTTGCTCCATTCTTTGTAAGGGAAGTTTTTTGTAGATCAAAATTTTTGCCCTAGTGGGATCGAACCTGCGGGCCCAACGTTGCTTAACTTGCCAGATCGGACGGGCGACTTCCTATCCACTTCGACAAGTAGCCGTCATTTTTCGTAACGTGGCCATGAAAAACGTTTATTTTTAGAAATCATTCCTGTTAAACAACAATGATTACTTAACGCTAGTTATTTTTTAGGACTTCATGAACAACAACCTAGTCAGCCCGGTGGGCCCGAAGGCGAAGACCCCAATGTCGCCACTACATAAAGCTACAAAAGTGCCTTTTGGAAATAGCCAAAACTGTAACAGTTGGGTTCCTCCTCGACGGCCTTCATCCTCCATAGTGCCATTACCACCAAGACCTCCGTCACTACATGGTCTTTGTGATGATTCCCCTAGATGTATCGATGAACCTCCTCCGATGCACGGAAAAAAGAAGACTGTTATACAGGCGTCTACGTCCGAGCTCTTGCGTGGCCTCGGGCATTTCCTGAGCATGAAGTGTTGCCTACGAGATTTCGAGCCGGCTCATTTGGTCATGTGGCTAAGGACCGTGGATCGTTCACTCATGTTGCAAGTACGTGAAATTTATGAGCTACTACACAATACGCGCTTCCCTGATTAAGGAAATGTGTATTGAAGCGAAAAGTCGCAAAAATGCGATTTTTGTCTAAAAACGACGTAAAAATGTGCGACGAATTTGATATTTATAAAATTCTTCGGATTCAAGAAAAGCTGTATATCGACGCGAAAATTCGAGAAAATCATTGCTAATTGAAATCGCATTTTTGCGACTTTTCGCTTCAATACACAATACGCCTTTCCTGAATCAAGGAAGTGTAGTAGCCCCAAACGACGTAAAAATATGCGGCAAATCCGAATTTGATATTCATAAAATTTCTCGGATTCAAGAAAAGCTGTATATCGACGCGAAAATTCGAGAAAATCATTTGTTAATTAGATTAAATCGCCTTTTTGCGACTTTTCGCTTCAATACGCAATATGTCTTCCCTGAATCAAGGAAGTGTACTAGCTCCAAAATTTAAATATATAATTCTCAATTGTCGTCACCTCATTATACTATGAAAAGGAACATTAGAGAAATTCATGCATTCATTAGAGACCAATCATGTGACGAAGATATTATTGCTCATGCATTTAGGGCTGGCAAGACATCGCTTTCATCAACCCAGCCAACCTCGTGTTCGTTTATATGCTGATACGAGATCGTATCGACAATGAATTGAATGGCATTCGTCGGGTGGAAGACCTACAATCCATGGTGCTCACTTGTCTGTATGTCAGCTATAGCTATATGGGGAACGAAATCTCCTACCCACTGAAGCCATTTATAAGAGAAAACGACGTAAGTTCATGAAAATTATGGTTTCCGCGCTGCTGTTTAATCTTTACCCTTTCTCATGCAAAGCCTCATAAAAAAGGATGTTGGCCACAAGAATCTCGTATTCATTTCCGCGTTTTAATTTTTCTCGGTTGCACAAAACACATTAGGCTGAGAAAGAATTGCATGAGATGATTCACTAGCTAATCCTATTGCACTATAGCATGTAAGGGTGTCTTGGGGTATATTCTTGTGAAATCATTTAAGCCGAAGGCGTGAGCACTTCACTTTTCGATTAGTTCGAAATGGGATGTCTCGTTTGTCTTGTTTTGAGTGGCAAGCCATCCCGCCGGGAACAGCCAATCTTAACATAAATGCGAAACAATGCCAATAACCCAATCCAAAAATGACTCACAGAGCTTATTTTCGCCAACACATAGCATCGAAAAAGTAACAAACGTTAAAGGGAAAGCAGTCGATTGAGGCGAGTAAAAAATTTTTCGACAAACGTAAAAAATGTTCGAAACGATGAAAAACATACTGTTTTCGAGGAGAAATCGAAAAAAATTTTGCAAATTTTTATTGACTGAAACTTGGCCAAAAAACATCCAAAAAAATTTTTTTCGATTTTTCCTCGAAAACAGCATTTTTTTCATCGTTTCGAACATTTTTTACGTTGGTCGAAAAAATTGCGAAAAAATTTTTTTTTTCGCCTCAATCGGCCCTCACTAGGTTAAAGGACCAGTCCACTTTTGGAGAGTTTATGCCATGTGATAGAGCACAAAATTTGAAGCATTTTTTACTTTTACGGCACTACTTGAAAATCTAACCGTAAAAAGTTATGAACAAAACAAAAAAATTTTCAAACGATTTTGAACATTGAAACGAAGAGCTTGTGGGATCAATCAGATTGTTTATTGAAACGATTTAAATTCAGAGTCCTTGAACATTTAGAAAAAAATAAATACAACATTTTTTATAACTCGACGAGACGAATAAAATGACACCAAAATTATCGAATTTGAAAAATGTTTTGGATTATTAAAACGAAAATCATGAATCAGGGATTTCGTTTCAATAACCCAAAATATTTTTCAAATTCCATAATTTTGGTGTCATTTTGTTCGTCTCGCCGAGTTATAAAAAATGCTGTATTTATTTTTTTCTAAATGTTCAAGGATTTTGAATTTTATAATGATTTATTCAATCGTTTCAATAAACAATCTGATTGATGAATCAGGGTTTTCGTTTCAATGTTCAAACTCAGTTGAAAATTTTTTTGTTTCGCTCATAACTTTTTACGGTTAGATTTTCAAGTAGTACCGTAAAAGCAAAAAATGCTTCAAATTTTATGCTCTATCACATGGTATAAACTCCCCAAAAGTGAACTGGTCCTTTTTTTATAGGATTTCTTATAGGAAATGCCCTTTTTATAGGATCGCTCAAAGTTTTGGGACCGGTGTTTATCGATAATCAACAGCCATAGCAAAGACATGCTTAGGATAAATTCTTCGTCCACGTTTTTCCTCGACGTTTTTACAGAGCTCAAGAATTTTGCAGCCGATGCATAATATACACTTATTATTGATTTCAATTTTGATGCTTAAAATTTGTGCGGGACAAATAGAGATAAGAAACAAACTATATATATTCCAAATTTAAAAACCTCAAACTAGCTGTAGATTTGTCGAGAACTACAAGGTGTCCGCAAAAAAATCGGATTTAAAAAAAAATTTAAATTTTTTTTAAATTTCACCAAAATAACCCTATATGAGGTTGTTCTATACGAGAAATCGTTTGCGAGCATTGCCGAACCTTAAAATCGCTTCCCTGATCCTGTTTCAGGGAAGAAATATGTATATTAAAGCGAAAATATGACAATACAGGATCAGGGAAGCGTTTTCAAGATTCGGCAATGCTCGCAAAAGATTTCTCGCCTAGAAAACCCCCCTACAAGGTTACTTTGGTGAAAATTTTTGAACAAATCGCCCAATTTTATAAATCACCCATACAGGATAATTTTGAAATTTAAAAAATTTAATTTTTTGAAAAAAATTGCTCAAAAATTGCAAAAATCTGGTTTTTTTGGATACCCTGTAACAATAAATCACGACACCCGAAAGTTATAAACTAAGTGAGCCAGGAGCAAGACTTCATGGCCAAATGGTTAGGATTTCACGATTTCAAATGTCGCAGGTTCGAATCCCACTTGTTTTTAACTTTTTTTGCCTTTTTAGATTTAAAAAAAAGAAAGCTGGCATTTTTTATAGATCGCCGAGAAGAATAAAATGAGGCAATTTGTAAAAGTACGATTGCGCCGAACGGGCACCAAACAGGGCGCCGAACACGCCAAACGGGTCCCAATTAGGCCTAAGCCTAAAACCTAAGCCTAAGCTTAGGCTTAGGCCTAAGCCTAGGCTTAGACATAGGCCTAAGCCTAATTGGGACCCGTTTGGCGTGTTCGGAACCCCGTTTGGTGCCTCGTTCGGCGCAGTCGTACTTTTACAAATTGCCATAAAATGACACCAAAATTGTTGAATTTGAACAATGTTTTGGGTTATTGAAAAGAAAATATGAATCAGGGTTTTCGTTTCAATAGTTCAAAACATTTTTCAAATTCAATAATTTTTGTGTAATTTTATTCGTCTCAGCGACTTATAAAAAATACCGCCTCTCTTTTTAAATCTAAAAAGGCAAAAAAAAGGTTAAAAACAAGCGGGATTCCAACCTGCGACATTAAGCCCAATCGTGGAGTCTTAACCATTTGTCCATGAAGTTTTGTTCCCGGCTCACTTTTTGTATAATTTTCGGTAGCCGTGGAATATACATGCATTTGGATACATGCCTGTTTGAGAAAATTTTAAGGTGCTTTAATTTTTGATCTCAATTTTATTTTTTCAATTATTTTATGCTTTATTTTGATGTGATCTCTTATTGTACTCGATCTCATTTCATGCTATGATCTCATTTTTTATGCAATTTTTATGCCAATATTTGAAAAAATTGCTCCTTAGATGCAACTTCTTGAATCCGGTTGGCTAACAGATTTCAAGCAGTTGCATAAACTTTTATTTTATTTCTCAAATAAATATTTGTATTATAGTCCGTTTCAGCTCCAACTATAAAAAAGCTGGACCCAAAATTCAAAATCCGAAGTCGGCATCCCGTTCGATCTGGCAAGTTAAGCAACGTTGGATCCCGCAGGTTCGATCCCACTAGGGCAAAAATTTTGATCATAAAAAACTTTTCTTAGAGCAAAAAATTTTTGCTCCATTCTTTGTAAGGAAAGTTTTTTGTATATCGAAATTTTCGTCCTAGTGGGATCGAACCTGCGGGCCCAACGTTGCTTAACTTGCCAAATCGGACGGGATGATAACTTCGGACTTTGAATTTTGGGTCCAGCTTTTTTATAGTTGGGGCTGAAACGGACTATAAGGAACTTTTGTTCTAGCGTTGACAGTTGAAATCAACCGTTCCCGTGATCGTTTGTTACAAACACACACAAACATTATGCGTTGAATGTTGTAGGATTTAAAAGACCAGTCCACTCGGAAAAAATTTGTTGCTATTTGTTTGATATTCGGAAAATTCATGAAAAATGGAATATTTTTTGTTTTTACAGTAAATTCTGAATCGTTATCGTTGTCGAGGTAATTGCGTTTGAATTTGGTGATTTTTGAATTTTCTGTGCATTACCACGAAAACATGAACGTACTGATAATAAGGTATAAATAATTATTCAACAAAAGTTGCTTATTGAAACAATAGATTGATTTTTTAACGAAAACGATCAATGGTTTCAATAAACAACCTTCATCAAATCAGATTAATTATTTATATCTTATTATCAGTGCTTTCATGTTTTCGTTGTAATACACAGAAAATTCAAAAATCGCCAAAATTCAAGCGCAATTATCTCGACAGCCATTAGCGATTCAGAATTTACTGTAGAAACGAAAAATGTTCCATGAAGCGTCTTTTTCCGAATGGAGTGGTCCTTTAACACGGGAACGCTCCTTCAAATTTCTCCGGTATATTCTGTTATTTTCAGCTATTCTAAGCAACATTCAACAGAAATTTTTTGAAAAAAAGTTGTCATTAAAAAAATTCATGTTAAATTATAAGCAAAATTAAAAATCACGATTTTATCATGAACTTGGCTCAGTGGTAGTGCTCCAAGATTCGAGTCTAAAGGTCGTGGGTTCGAATCCCACCTTAGTCGATTTGATTTTGTCTGGTATATTTCATGGTTAGACAACTTTTTTTCAAATAATTTTTTGAATGTTGTTCAGAATAGCTGAAAATAACAGAATATACCGAAAATTTGAAGGAGTATTTCCGTGTTAAGAAGCTAAGTGGTGAAGCTGTTAAAAAAACATCGAATTTTTAATTAAACAACAATTTTTTATCACGTAAAAAATAGAGGATCAATTTTAATTAAGCATCTTCATCAAGAAATCCAGGATGCCCCGAAAACACATTAGGGCTTTTAGCCCATGGCTTCCAGCCATCCGGTCGGTTGCCAAGTCTACCGCCGGCTACCTAAAACAGCTAATTAAAAATCGCTATTAGCTGATGTGTTTTACCCCTCCAAGTTGCCCTCTTGCAGAACGGAATCCAGCATCATTCGGACTCTTCATGGGTGCTTTCATTAGTGAATCATCGTTACTTCGATTTCTGGGCTCACTTGGAGTGCGACGCTTTTTTACTGGACTTTTTTGAGCTGACTGTTTTGATGGAAGGGATGGCCTTGTTGATGGAGGAATTGGTCTTTTTGTAAATGAAGGTGGGGTCTTTTCTATAAAGCGTTTTGATAGTGGTGGTGTTCGATCGAGTGATCTTTTGGGAGGTGGTGGTTTAGGGAAACTTCGGGGTTCGGATGCAATCGACTGTTTTGTGAATTCCGGAGCCTTTCGTCTTGGTGAATGCGATTTTGGACGGTTCTTCTTCTTCTTTCGGACTGGTGGAAGTGGAGGAAGGATGAGGGGCTCGGGAGACGATTCTGGGACTTCGAATGGCGACCGAATAGGTGATGAGGGTTGTTTATGGATTATAGGAATATTGTCGGCTGAATGTCGTCTAATATGTCTCGGTGGTCTACAAAGAATATGGACATTTGGAGCTACTGCGGCTCTTATACCCCCATTGAATGTGGTCTAAAATCGAAAAATTTTATTTTTCGAAATTTTCTCAAAAATGTTCAGCTTTCCATCAGCTACCATCTAAAAAAATCCCATCGAAAAATCTTTTTATTCGTCCGAGATATGATCAAAAATTTAGGATATGAATGTACGTGAGATGCACTGTACATATTTCGAAAAAGCTATTATGCAAAAATTCGGTTTTCTAACAAATGAAGCGTTTTTACGCAAAAATAACATCGCCAACGTGTTTCCCGCATAAAATTACCCCTAATAGACTTACGAAAGTGTTACAGGCCTTCATCATTTTTGAAAAAATTTCGAAAAATAAAATTTTTCGATTTTAGACCACGTTCATCAGGGGTATAAGAGTCAAAGTAGCTCCAGACACGAATGTTTTTGACTTACGGTGTTATAGACCGTCGTAGATCTACTACGGGTGTTCTTTCGGGCGAATTATCTCTTGGAGGCGGTGGTGGTGGCGGGAGTGGGAAATCTCTTGTTGGCAAAGGTGTTACATTTCCATCAATTTGTGGTACCATACCTCTATGAACTATATGCTTAGGACTGAGTGGTGCTAAATTGGGTATGTATGTACGTATGAAAATTCAACTTACGACTATGGTCAACATAGATAGACATCGAAGCTAAATTGATTTTCTGTTTATTCAATTTTAAAGGATCAGTCCGGCAGGAAAAAAAGACATGCACAATCATGGGATGGAACGATCGTTCAAACTATACATGAACGGGGTGACAAGAACAGGACGATTTTTGATCTCGGCTCCTAACAGGAATTTTGATATGGTGTCAAAGACTTTTTTGCTACGGATAAAAAAGTCTTTTACACTATCTAAAGGTTCAGGAGCTGAGATCTGAAATCGTCCTGTTCTTGTCGTTCCGTTTTTGTGTCCCGTTCTTGTTCGTCCCGTTATTGTGTATGCTGAAAAAAGTTGCCATTTTTGTTGATATTCGGAAAATTCATGAAAAATAGAGCATTTTTTGTTTTTATCGTAAATTTTGAATCGCTACCGTTGTCGAGATAAATGCATGTGAAGTTGACGATTTTTGAAATTTTGTGTATTACAACGAAAACATGTGCTTGATAGTTTTTCCCTGAATCAATAAAATGTGTATATTGAGAAGAAAATAATCCAAAATCTTTGAACATTCAGAGAAAAATGAATACAGTATTTTTTAGAACTCGTCGAGACGAATAAAAAGGCATCAAAAGTATTCATTTTGAAAATTATTTTGGGTTATTGAAACGAAAACATTTGAAAATTTCGTTTCAATAACCCAAAATAATTTTCAAAATGGGTAATTTTGATGCCATTTTACTCGTCTCGACAAGTTATAAAAAATGCTGTATTTACTTTTTTTATGTTCCAGGATTTTGAACTATTTTCTTCTCAATATACAGATTTTGACTCAGAGAGAAAACTATCAGGTACATGTTTTCGTTGTAATATACAAAATTTCAAAAATCGCCAACTTCATACGCAATTATCTCAAAAACAACAACGATTCAGAATTTACCGTAAAAACAAAAAATGCTCCATTTTTTATGAACTTTCTGAAGATCAAACAAAAATGGCAACTTTTTTCCGCTCGGACCGGTCCTTTAAGATGTTTTATATATACCTGCACTAATTACATCTTGCTCTTGAGGCGGCGGTAGCAACATGGCTGGATTATTGGCTGAGTAATATGGAGCTGGTGGGACGATCATTTCTTTGTTAAAGTTATTCTCATAGATTGTCACATCATAAATTATTGGTGGTGCAACTAAACTTATTTTAATAAAACAAAAAAGGAGCTACTACACAATAGGGGGGCCACCCACATGAAAAAAGTTTCAAAAATATTTTCTAAAAATGATCCCTCTAGGGGTAAAAACATGCGGGGAATCCGAATTTAACATTTTCGAAGCGAAAAAAAGCTTCTCTGATTCAGGAAGGCGTATTGTGTATTAAAGCGAAAAGTCGCAAAAATGCGATTTTTGCCTAAAAACGACCCCTTTTGGAGTAAAAATGTGCGGGGAATTTTTTTGCGACTTTTCATTTCAATACACAGACCTTCCTGGACCAGGAAAGCATTTTTTCGCTTCTAAAATTTCACATTCGGATTCCCCACATGTTTTTACCCCAGAGGGATCATTTCCAGAAAAAAAGTTTTTGAAATTTTTTTCATGTGGGTGGCCCCCCTGTTGTGTAGTAGCTCTAACAAAAAGCTAATCTGTTACGTATAAAAACAAATTACCTTGCTTGATAATTTTGTGCTCATGAATGACTAAAATTAATGTCAAAGAATTTTCCAAAAAAACTAAAGAAAAAAAGAATACCCGTCTGTGAGATTGGGATCGATTCTTCGATAGCGCCTAAATCTGTCTGTTGTTCTACGTGTCTTCGAGTATATTGCTTTTCTACATAAATCGTCTCTTTTCTAAATAAAGTTAAGAAAAAAAGGAGAAACACATTCACTTACGGTAACCAACATAGACAAAGCCTGCAACAGCAATGTAGTAGCCAACAGAGAAGGCAACAAAGTAGAAGAAGTAGTAAGAGTCCGAAAAGGAGCCATGCCCACCTAGAAATAGTTTTTATTTGGGGTAAAAAACAAATGTATACCATGGTACACACCAGCCAAATACACGGGTATAACCATCTCCACAATTTTCCCCGCCATTGTCATTGGTGTCATCTAGAATTTATGAGTAACAGGCAATTAGGAAAAATTGTGGCTAGTAAGACCAAAATAATTTTAAAAAACTCCTTACAGTCAACTCTCGATTTAGTGACACCCCAGGGAGGGATCACTAGATCGAATTTGACTGTATTTATACTTTTGTTATGCATCCCTGCGTGGTCGTGTTGGCGGGAAAATTCTCAGGAGTCACTAAAAATTCTTAGGAGGGGTCACTTTTTCAATGCATCCCTGCGTGGTCGTGTTGGAGGGTAGGTAGAAATTCTCAGGAAGGGTCACTAAATCGAGAGTTGACTGTATTCATCTTCCAGGCTTTTTTGGAGCATGGGAAAGCAATACCCCTTATGACCATTTTTATGATTCTGATCTGACAGAGAAAAAGTTATTAGAACCCTATCTCCCCCCCCCGAAGTGTTAGACTTATGAGAACACGAAATCAAACATACCAGAAGTTGTAGCCGTCGCTGAAGGAGATTGTGTAGATGTAGTAGTTCTAAAAATTAAATAAAAACAAAAAAATTCATGTAACACAAATAATACGTTACGAATGTCGCCTGTGTAGTAGTAGTGCAATTCATCATGATATTACAATAATTATTGTTTTGCATTGCTAAAATTTTGACACCGAATTTTTGAAGAGATTTGTTAATTACAAGATGAGCAAAAAAACCGTACTTTTGCGTTTTTTTAGTGAAAAATTTTCAAAATTTTTTTTCAGAAATCACCTATAATGGGTATTTTCATGCGATTTTTGAAAATTTTTCGCCAAAAAACGCAAAGTACGGTTTTTTTTTTGGCTCACCCTGTAAAGTTGTTTTTTATCCATTTCGTATAAAAATTTTCCTTACGTCTGTCACAAATGATGTCGGCATTAGTATCACACGAAAGATAATGGAATTTATCATCGGAATTTTCAAGAAAAGTGCACCGTTGTGTTGACGTTGGAGTCTTAAAGGACCAGTCCACTCAGAAAAAACACTATGAAAAAGTTATATATTCGGAAAGTTCATGAAAAATAGAACATTTTTTGTTTTTACGGTAACCTCTGAATCGTTATTGTTGCCGAGATAAACGCGTTCGAAGTTGGCGATTTTGAAATTTTGTGTATTACAACGAAAACATAAATGCAGTGAAAATTCGTCTCTGGATAATAAAAGTTGCATATTGACGCGAAAATTTAAAAATTTTTTGACAGTCTTTCGTGGCATAGACAAGAACGAGATGGAACGATCGTTCAAACAACACATGAACGAGATAACCAAGAACGGGACGATAATTGTGCTTGTAGTTTCCTTCATCGTTCCGTTTTTTGTGTTCCGTTCTTGTTCATCCCGTTATTGTTTATGCCGTTTTCGTAAGTCGATAAAAAACGAAAAATTTTTTAAAATTTTCGCGTCAATACACAACTTTTATTTATTCAGGGACGAATATTTTATCGGCACTAGGTCTTTGGTTACCGCGACGGTTACCGATCACGGTTACCGGTCAACGGTTACCGGTCAACGGTTACCAAATCAGCAATCAGACAACATTGCCTGCATCAAACAAATTTAATTTTTAACCAAAGTTGTTTATCATAATTTCAAGAACAACTTTGTAGAACATCACTTTTCATGAAAACTCTTTTTTGAAGCCGGTAACCGTTGACCGGTAACCATTGACCGGTAACCGTTGACCGGTAACCGTTGTCTGGTAACCGATGGTCGGTAACCAAAGACCGGTAACCGTAACCAAATGCCTAGTGCCATTTTATCACTGTCGACTCTGTTATTATCTTATTCTATGCGGCCCTGGTGGTCGTACAATAAAGTTTAAAGTTTAATTTTTTTCACGGTGCTCATGTTTTCGTTGTAATACACAGATTTCAAACATCACCAACTTCAAACGCAATTATCTCAAAAACTACAACGATTCAGAACATGCCGTAAAAGCAAAAAATGCTCCATTTTTCATGAACTTTCTGAATATATCATTTTTTCATAGTGTTTTTTCGACTGGATTGATCAGAGCATTTTAAATAATATTTTATCTATACCCATAAAAATCTTACCCCTATAAAATATGTGGAGACATAACTCTGATTCAATAGCCCATAAAATTGGTTATTCGGACACATTAGTGCTACTTGCATGGTGTTTACGTTTCCAATAGTTGCACCAGTTAATAGTGGATTTACATAGTTCTAAAAGCTTTTTGTGTAACAAAGTTAGGTAGCCCAGTCTTAAAAACCTGGTTGATGTATGAAAGTAAAGCGCTGTTCAAGATAGCTCCTTCTTGGAAATGAGCTAAAAAGCCACCACGCGAGGCGCATCTCTGGTCGGCGGCCACCCATGATCCCCCGGTACCAGAAATAATTTCAAAACAATGTGTTTGATCCGGGAGTGCTATCTCAACGCCATTACATGGACATCCAATAGTTGGTCCTAAAATTGAGTCATTCAATTCAAAGATTTTTAATTAATTAATAAATTTTAATTAAAACATAATTTTATGCGGGGAATCGGATGTGCGCATTCTCGAATCCTGAAAATGCTTCCCTGATTCAGGGAAGGAACTATGTGTAACGAAGCGAAAATGAACTAAAATTCTAATTTTCGCAGAGAAAACAGCTTTCTAGGGGTTTTTCTAACGGGGAATCAATTGCGCGCGTTATCAAAGCATGAAAATGCTTGCTTAACCTTAATCCCTAGGCGCCAGGGGGTTAAGCGCCATGTGCCTAAGCATCTAGGCGCCTAAGGATCAGGATCAAGTAAGCATTTTCATGCTTTGATAATGCGCTCAATCGATTCCCTGCCTAGAAAGACCCCTGGAATGCTGATTCTCTTGTGAAAATTCGAATTTTAGTTCATTTTCGCTTCGTTACACATAATCCCTTCCCTGAATCAGGGTTAAGGAAGCATTTTCACGGTTCGGGAATGCGCACAATCAATTCCCCGCATAAAATTACCCGTATAGGGACCATTTTCAGAAAAAAAATTTTTGAAAAAAATTATCACGTTATTTTGGGTCCCTCTCTTTTAAGAGTAACACAATTTTTTCTGACAACTAGCCAATGATTTTTGAAAAGTACAAATTTCAAAATAGAGCAGCTGCTAATTCTTTTGATACTATTAATTTGCGTTGCGCTCATACCTATGCCGAATAAGAGAAGAAATAAGAGAAACATGATAAGTAAAAACTAGTTAAAATATTTTTTTCATGTCAAAAAAATGACGAACAAGAGACCTAACAGAGAGGCCTTGTTAAATTGTGTTTTTTGTTGTTTCGATTCCCGAAAATTCGACTATTAAAATTTTTTGTTGGTTGCTGCGCATTGCCATAACGATCCGCTTTTTAATCATGCATATTTTAAATTTATTTGATTTGGATAAAAGCCTCGAGCTTTTTTTTCACGACCTTGCAGAATCCATTTCTAATGATCAAACAATAGAAAAGGATACAAATAGCACAAATAAAAACGTGAAAAAAAGAGGGAGTGATAATAGAAAGTCATCTGAATAAGATCAAAATCAAACAATTTATACTTTCATCATGGTGGGCAAAAGTTGGAACAAAATTTCCGAACAAAAAATCATTGACATAAACACGATTTCTTTCATCGATTTTCCCCTTAAACAATCACTTAGCAGCATTCAGGCAATTCGTTTCAATAAATCGCAAATTCAAACTCACAGATTAGTTATGTTCAAATAACAAAGTGGTAAAGCAGCAGTCTTACACGCCCATGAAGGCGGGTTCGATTACCGCGGCAGACTAAAAATTTTTTGCACTTTTTTAAATAGTGCTCATTTTTAGAAGTTTTTTAGGTACTGAACACGGTGGTGGGCAAAAAAATTAAAAACAAATGGATGCAAGCGGAATTTGAACCTGACCAGTTAAAGTGCAATCCTGGAGTCCTAAACATTCGGCCACCATAGTTTGCGTGGGCGGAACTTTTTTTGCAAAACGGCTCGCCGTAATCCTCTCGACACCAAATTAGTGGAGATATTAATCATATGTGCAACATATCACAAGATTGAAAGCAGCTGTCTATAACTTTTTTTATGACAAACACAGAAAAAAGAGTCGCCCACATAGCACAGGAGCAAGTAGCAGAAAGATCATCTCAAACATCGAGGGTTCGATCCCCACAGGGTCAAAATTTTAATTTGAGTGAGAATCAAAAAAAGTTGTAAAAAAATTTTGCCTATCGTTATTTTTCGATTTTGACCTCTGTGGGACCCTCTACCGGTAGTGTTAGTTTTTAGAGCTGCCACAACCAGGTCCCACAGAGGTCAACATCGAAAATTAACGAAAGGCAAAATTTTTTCATGTAATTTTATGGGGGTTTTGCTTTTACAACTTTTTCTGATTCGTTAAAATTAAAATTTCGGGGATCGTGTGGGGGTAGAACCCTTCCTATTCAAGATGGCTATTGAGCCATTTGCTCCTGCACTACGTCGGCAAACTTTTCTGTGTTAAAAAGAGTTATATATTTTAGTCTCGGAATCCGGATAATTGAATTTTTCAAAAACGATAGGATATAAATATTACACAGAGAAAATTGTGAATAAACAAAGCAGGTAACTCAATTTTTATACAAACAAGATAATCCTTTTTATCCAATTATTAACGTAAAGTTATAGCCTTAATTAAATAAATGATAAATGAATGAAAATTAATTTACGCTACGTCAACCGTGATCAAGTATAAAAAAAGATCGGCTCAGTTTCGGAGGGGGTTACCCGGGTAACTATTATGGCTTATAGAAATATACTTGCTTAAAGTAGGACAATTCACTAACTCCATAGTCTCATATAATCATGTTTTTGTTCGCACCTTAAAGAACATTCTATGCGGGCGATTTATGTTGTGTACACGATTACAATTCGTAGGCTTTACCTGTAATGTTATGAATGAAAATTTTCTTTTCAACCAAAAATTCGCACGCTAAATAGTTTCTTTATAATTGTATGTGTCTAGCTTTGTTACGCAGTATTGTGTGAAAGTTATAAGTAGTCGGAGTTTCAAGTACGCCTGATAGTGTGAAAAATGGTTATTATTAATGTTGTTATTGTGAAGCCATACGTTGAATATGATTTCTGAAAGTATAGAAATTTATTTTTGCCAGTCGACGCACTTATAGTTCCGCAAAAGAACTCAATCAAAAAAGTAAGCTTATCTATAGTCGGCGTCAATCCCTCTTGTTTCTACGGACGCGCGATTGCAAAATCTACAAGTTTGGAATTCGCGATTTATTGAAACGCCTGAATTCTTCCAAGTGATTGTATTGTAGTTGCGTTTGAAATTGTTCATGTTTTCGTTGTAATACTCACGTAATCGGAGAAAAATCGTGTTTTTGGCTATGATTTTTTACTTAGATCGATTGTACTCACGAAAAGCTTTAAAAAAGTGGTTGAAATTCATATAACGGCTACGGGGAAGTGTGTAAAAAGATCATGCCATTTTTCGATAACTTGTTTGACCCAAATTTTTAACACACTCCCCCGTAGCACGATTTCTGCCATCAATTTTCTCCTTATACAATCACTTAGCAGCATTCAGGCAATTCGTTTCAATAAACAACGAATTCAAATTTGCAGATTTCGCAATCACGCGTCTGTAGAAACA
>OZJO01001172.1:17420-44563 GCA_900406225.1 Acrobeloides nanus | reverse complement strand
AATGATTACGGTTTGATTACAGGGGGGGGGTCAAAAAATCCGAAATTTTGATTACGTAATATCTGGATGACCCCTTACTTCTAGCACTCTTCTTTCTGCCTCTCCCGGGTCGGTCTTCGTTGCTGCCTGTTTCTTCAAACCGCTTAATTGCCTTGCTGACCGTACTATGGGATATACTAAGAAAGTCCGCGATTTCCATCACTGTTTTTTCACGATCATGAGCGCGAATAATAGCTTCTCTCAAACTTGATCAACTTTTCATTATAATGCTAAAAAAACAAGTTTACATTACAGAAAAACACACATTACAGGCTTCTGACACGCTTTTTCTTCGAGAATTGACCAGACGGCGTAGTCGAGAGGGTTCAAATCCGGACTATTGGGAGGCCGTCCTGACGTCATCACTGTCGACCCAATGAGGGTCGACAGTGATGACGTCAGGACAGTTGTCGCGGAGGAATTCTTGAACCTCGTATGCCTTGTGTGCTGGTGCCCCGTCTTGCTGAAAAGTCCACGGATCCTCTCCAAAAATTGTTTCGGTCCACGGAAACAGGTGCGGTCGGTCTTTGTTGCTTCCGGTTTCTTCAAATCGCTTAACCGCATCTTGTACTGCATGCCGACTTATACCAAGATCTTCCGCAATTTTATTCATGCTCTTCCCTTTTTCGTACATTCGAATAATAGCAGGTCGGAAATCAGAAGTTTTAAATACCATTTTTATCTATAAAAACAATAATTTAACATGCAAAATAATGTTAAAAAAAGTGAAAAATCAAGTGGCCCCGTAATTTTCTAACACCCTGTATTTTGAAAAAAGAATTTCGCCTGTGCGCTGGTTTTTTGACTCAACGATTTTCGATAAGAAATTTTTTTGTTAAAATTTTCTGATCATTTTCAGCATAAAAGTGTTTTTCAAAAACAAATTTCGTGCATATCGGATTTTGTTATGCACGCAATTTGTCAAAAATAAACTCGGTTTTTATTGCAATGTATTATCAAATATTGAATATAAATTGATAAATTTGGTCCAAAATGATGAAAGTTGCATCATTATAATATTTTTAGTTATATTCCGACTATCCCGTTTATGAGTTCTCGAAATGCCGACTGTCCCATATATGGGAATATTTCAAATAAAATCTACAACCATAAATAAAACCAGCCTCGTTCGAATAGGAAAAATTGTCTTATTCCAAAAATAAAATTTTTTCGTCATTTCATATAGCCGGCATTAAGGAGTTAAGAGGCGGCCATTTTTGCTAATCTTGGTTTTATTTGTCCCTATTTGCATTATAGGGCCAAGACCCATGAAAAAATTTTTTTCACATCAAATTAGAAAATGAACGACTGGGCCGAATGGCACCCCTCTGTACCTCGACACTTAATCAGAGACCGAAAATGGGCCCCCTTATTTTCGGACTTTTTTATTTTGATCATGTCACAAAAAATTTTTGTTGAACAACATGGGAATAATAGATTGAACATTTAAATTCTGAGAGTATACGAAATCAATTCTGTCAAAAAAATTTTTCATAAAGGGGTCCTTATAATCTTTTTCGAGTTTTTTTATATTTTCAATATTTTTGCCCCCTTGTCATTTTCAATAGTTGTTGATTTGTGTTGTTTGAAAGAGTGTTTTAAGTTCTTTGACACGCCTTTCATCAGATAGAGAAGGCGTGTCAGAGAACTGTTAATGATAAAGGAAAGATAGAGAAGAATGAGTTTGTTTTAAAATAATAATTTATTAAAAATAAAGTTGTTCAGAGGGCTATTCAAGTTCTTGCTTTCTGCAATAATGCTCAAAATTGTAATAAGTGAATTGCTTTTTTATGCTTTAAGTAAAAATTGCAATTTTATGAGAGAATTTCACACAGCCCCTTGGGGCTGCGTACCATTTGGGTTTTATACACCTGTTGTATCACTCTCAAAAGCGGTTTTAGGGGGTTAAAATTTTTTTGGAAAAAACTTCTGACTATAAATATACGTCCACCTGATTTTTCGGGGTTTCAGTACTTAAATTTCGAAAGAAGAGTCGGAACCTTTTTTAATAGAAAAATTAGAGGCTAAAAAATTATTTTTAGCAAAAAAATCGTTCCGACAGCAAAAAATAAAATTTTTTACCGAAATCACCGTTCTTTTTTGAGTTTCCAAGTCCCATAACTTTCAATAGTTGTTGGTTTTTGGGAAAATTCTTTTAGGCCCTTAAAATACAGCCCTGTAACTTTCGTTTCCGTGGTCAATCATAAAAATCGGTGGTGTTTTGTAGAGATATGACTCTTTCAATTTTTACGACGACGGGGGAGGGATACTGTACCCCTTGTTAACGTATGATTTTCACAAAAAATGCTATTTTCTAGCGAAAAATGCCATCTTTAAATCGTTTCTTCGTCATTTTTTAAATAATCTAATTACAATAGTGCTCTCCCGTATGTGAAAATTCTTTCTCAAAAATGCCCACTCAACAGCAATAGGAACGAATGCGCCGCACAAAAAAATTCCGTACGGATCTTCCGCACATGAATTTTCCGCATGGATCTACCGCACAAGATTTTCCGCACATTTACATATCCACAAGGAATGACCACACGATTTTCCGCACATTCTTTTCATTAATAAAAGTTGCTTGAATTTCAATAAAATCGTGTTTATTGAAACGATTCGCAAAAAACCTTTAAAAAATGTGAGAAAAAAATTCAAAAATGTGCGGAAGATCCTTGCACGAAAAATTTTTGTGCGGAAAATCCATGCGGCCATTCCATGCAAAAGATCCATGCGGAAGATCCTGTGCGTTCAATTCCTTAAAAAACTGTGCGATGCATTCGTTCCTATTTCCATCTCAAATACAATACCGCCCCTTCTTGTTTGGGGGTCTGGCAACGCCACTGAAAATTATTGCAGTTCTGGGCACCATTGCAAATTGAAATAATTGGAAAAGCCCCAGACGTTTTTTAACAAAGTCTTTTAAGGCTGTGTATCATTTG
Source organism: Acrobeloides nanus (assembly GCA_900406225.1). NCBI lineage: Eukaryota > Metazoa > Nematoda > Chromadorea > Rhabditida > Cephalobidae > Acrobeloides > Acrobeloides nanus. Next base: position 41,582 of record OZJO01001172.1, on the reverse strand, counting down.
GTTTTTAACATAGTTGTTAATAATGGATCAATCACTAATGCCAACAAGTTGTCATGCCCCATTATTTGATATGTTTAATAATCTTAATCTTTCAAAATCCTCCATCTTAAGTGAATTTTGTTACGAAGAACTAGAATTTCATGAAATCATAGCTTCAGAGCTACATATGGTGAAACGGTTTTTGCATAAGCCATCTGGAACATTCATGGCAGTAAAATTTATCCCAATGCCAGTCAAACGAATACATTCTTCCAAAATTGAAGATCAGCAAACCAAGCTCCTTCGTGAGCTTGATGTACATAAACTCTTAAATTTGTCCGAAAATATTGTTACTCTTTATGGAACTTGTATACATGAGGGTTATGTTCTTATATGTATGGAATTAATGGATATGTCCGTGCAAGATTTGTGTGAAAAAATGTTCAAAATTTTTGGTCATTTTCCTATTGATTTACTTGGTTCAATATGTGTATCTATTGTTAATGCCCTTTGCGATATTCAATCTGTTGGTGCTATTCATCGAGATATTAAACCTAATAATATATTGGTGAATAAAAATGGAGATATAAAAATTTGTGATTTTGGTGAATCTAAAGTCACTAGAGATAATCCAGCTACAACGAGTGTAGGCACTATGGCTTATTGGGCTCCTGAAAGTATGTAGAGATTAAAGATGCGTAGAAAAATTTTGTGGTAGATTCTGGCATTTTATTTTTTCCCAACAATGTTTAAGTTTGGCGAAATTAACTTTTTTTGGTAAAAAGTTATATTCGCCAAACTTAAAAATTGTTGGGAAAAAATAAAATTCCAGAATCTACCACGATCTATCTCTATTTTAAGGATTTGACTCTGATGGAAATTGCTATGACAATAAATCTGATGTATGGAGTCTGGGTAAGAAATTTCCCTTTGTTTTCATATTAAAATTTTTCTAAAGAAATATGCTAACATTGATGTCATTTTTTCATAGGGGAAACATGTAAATGCCATCCATACAGCTAAAAGGCTTGAGACCGTGGAAGGGGAGCTCCAGTTGGAGGCACCCTTGCCATTTGGGCTGTACCCTAGACCATTTTAGAAATTTCTTTACATTTTGATATATTTTTCGTAATTTTCTACACGCCATAATCCAAAACAATTTTTTTGTTTTTGTTTAAAAATGAGGCTTTTCATCAAAAATGGCCAAAATTTCTATTTTTTCACCAAAAGTGGCCAAAATTTACCCTTTTTCGACAAAAATCGCACTTTTCTGAGTATATTCACAAAGTCAGCTTAAAAACACGCATGTTCAAAAAATTCTTCCTGCGGCGCTGGTTTTTGAGCACAGCCACCAGCAATACAGCTGCCAGCACTGCCAGCAAGCTGCCTGACTACCATAACAGCTAGCACAACAGCCATACAAGCTAGGTAGCTTTCCCAGGAGTATAGGGTGAAAATAGAGAGGACAAATTTTAGAGAGGACAAATCTTTTATACAAAATAACAAAAAATTTGAACTGACTATATCACATTTTCATTCCTTTTTATGTCTTCTGAAAGGGCGTTTTTTTCTTTTTTGCTCTGTTCTAGCCCGCCCTAAACTCATGAGATGGTACAAACAAGCACAGAATATTCACAAATTAGTCAGCGAATCCTGTTTTCAATAGAGTAAAGGTTGACGCCCCAAGCAAGCATTTAATAATTGATAAGACCTGAATGATAAAAGGAATTAATGAGATGATACAAACAAGCACAGACAGAAAAAATTTGTGCTTTTTTGGATTCAGCAAGCGCACATGATTGTTGAATATAATAAACATTCGCTTAAAGGAACAGTCTACTTTTGGGGAGTTTATGCCATGTGATAGAGCACAAAATTTGGAGCACTTTTTATCTTTTACGGCACTACTTGAAATCTGACGGTAAAAGTTATGAGCAAAACAAGGTTGCAAAAAAAATTTTTCAAAGTTTTAAACATTGAAACGAAGAGCTTGTATCTAGGAAAAACTAAGTTTGTTTATTGAAACGATTTAATAAAACATAAAATTCAAAATCTTGATAGTTTGGGGAAAAATACATAGAATAAAGTTTTTATAAATCGCCGAGACGAATAAAATGACACCAAAAGTATTGAATTTGAAAAAATATTTTGTGTTCTTGAAATGAAAATCATGAATCAGGGTTTTCGTTTCAATAACCCAAAACATTTTCAAATTTCAATAATTTTGGTGTCATTTTATTCGTCTCGGTGAGCTATAAAAACTTTATTCTATGTATTTTTCTTCAAACTATCAAGATTTTGAATTTTATAATGTTTTATTAAATCGTTTCAATAAACAAACTTAGTTTGGCCTGAGTACGAGCTCTTCGTTTCAATGTTTAAACACGTTTGAATTTTTTTGCGACTTTGTTTCGCCCATAACTGTTTACTGTTAGATTTTCAAGTGGTGCCATAAAAACAAAAAATGCTCCAAATTTTGTGCTTTATCACATCTTATATAGGTGGAGTAGTGGTAAGAGGCCTGCTGTGATCACACCAGTAGTGGTTGGTTCGATCCCGGCTTTCCAAAAGTAGACTGGTCCTTTAAGAGAAAAACAATATTAATTATACATTAAAAACGACAGAGTGAAGAAACAAACCCAATAGGTTGTAGCATAAGTTGTTGCCGCCAAAAAATATATCGAAAATCGGCATTTTTTGCTCGTTTTCGATGAAATTTTTTTCAGTAGTGGGTAAGAGTATATGCTGAATACGATCCAATCGGTCTTTTTGAGCGAAACTCATGTTTTCGTGTCAATATCCAGACTTCAAAAGACCGGGATTTTTTATACCCCAAAAATTTGTATTCCCTGAATCAGGATTAGAGAAATTTTTTCATGCCTCGAAAATGCGCGCAATCGATTTCCCGACTAAGAAAACCCTAGTAGGATCAAAAATCGACTTCTACAACCAAATATCGACATTTTAAAATTCATTTGCAACATTGAAAAACACTGATTTTTTGCAAATGTCTGTATATTGACACGAAAACATGAGTTTCTCTTAAAAAGACCAATTGTATCGTATTTAGCATACACTCTTACTCACTATTGAAAAAAATTTCATCGAAAACGGATGAAAAATGATGAAATTAGAGCACTTTTTTAAGCCGCAAATACTTATTGAACAACCCAATATCAAAAATCGCATATTTTGGATTTTTTAAAATAAAAAACGACTTTTTGATCCCCTAGATGAGTTTTCCGGAGAAAGTGATGTTCTACAAAGTTGTTCCCCATAAGATTTTGCGTTGAAATGATCCCTTGCTGATGATTTTCTGATGTATAGAAGAAAAGTTATGGCCATTTTATGGCAAGGACCTGTTATAAAATGGCAAAAAATACTAATAAAACTTGGGAGGGCCGTAACTATTTACAGACCACTTTTTTTCAAAAAATTTTTTTCATGTTGTTCAGCAAGCTCAGTTCTCTTCGGGGATCGGGAGTCCCGATGTCGAGATGGGAACCTGCAAAGGTCGGGATCCGGATCAGAAAAAAAGTCGGGATTCTTGGTCCCGATCTACACTAAAATACATTTGTCTCATTTTAGGAATTACATTGGCAGAAATATTCTATGGACGCATCCCCTATGAAGATCATAATGGTGTAGAACTTAAAGGAGTCATGCGTTTGCAAAATTATATTAGAAATTTGGATGTTGAACAATTGCTAAGCAGATGTTTTAAATCGGAAAAAGTTGCAGCCGATTTCGTAAGATTATGCCTTCAAAATGTTTCGACTAGGCCAACCTGTAATGAACTAAGAACTACAAAATTCTACCTAAATTATTGTAATAATGTCAATGATATTGTGTCAAAATATTTAAAATTTGTATAAAAATTTTTATCCATCTGTTCCAGGACAATAATATCCACTTCCATCCATCCCAAAATCATGGCAGAACCAGCCTTAGCGGCAACGTTTCCCTTGTCTTTGTGATTCATTTTGGAACTGGAGCACATGTGGTTAGGAAACATTCGTTCAAGACCATACGATAGACATGGTTTAAAGGGCATTCGACTCCATGACAAGAGTTTTTGCAGAAACGTTGAGGGCAGCCGTTTGTGTCTAGTTCTTGGCTGAAAAAGGTTTATTGAGGGGCAGAAACACAATTTCATATAGGTGGAGTAGTGGTAAGAGGCCTGCTGATCACACCAGTAGTGGTTGGTTCGATCCCGATTAAATGATCAAGCCACGCGGAAAAAGCATTATGAAAAAAATATATTTGGAAAGATAATGAAAAATGGAGCATTTTTTGTTTTTACAGTACCTTCTGAATCGTTGTATTTCCAAGATATTTGCGTTTGAAATTTGAAGTTGTGTACATGTCTTCGTCGTAATACACTAACTTTTTTGCGCTAAAATCGTCAAATTTCAATGTAAATATCATTATTATTGTAAATTATGAGTTGTTAACGATTAAAAAATATTAATTTTTCATTTTTTTGAGCAAAAAAATCAATTTTTATGCAAAAATTTCAAAAAAGTTTGTGTATTACAACGAAAACATACATACAAATTCAAATTTCAAACGTAAATATCTCGAAAACTACAACGATTCAGAGGGTGCCGTAAAAACAAAAAATGCTCCACTTTTCATGATCTTTCCAAATATATTATTTTTTCATAGTGTTTTTTCCGAGTGGCCTCGTCCTTTAACAAAGCTACAGGGTGCCTCAAAAGGCCATGAATCAAGGTAGTCAAAACCAAACCATAGACAATGTTTAGCGCACGATGGCACTGGACAAGATTTAGGATTTTGACAGTGTGGAGTTGACCGAGTCCCCTGGAATACACAAAGTTGTATGTCTCCTCCAAAGTCTGATCGAGCATCATAGGTGATCGGTCTACAATTTTATAGGGTGTCTCAAAACAGTGGAATTTTCGTGATTTGTTCATGAATTTTGGACCCGAAAATTTTTTTCTAAAAATGACCCTATAGAGGTAATTTGATGCGGGGAATCGATAACTGCCATCCCCTACTTATTCGCTCCAGGAACCCCTTTTTAAGAGACTAGTGCTTTTCCCAAGCGGCTTCATCCGCTTTGACCGTCACATTGCGTATAACTATTAGATTCGGGTCGAGGTATACAGATTAGCAAAGACAAGAGAATAAGATCTCCAAAAAAATACTTTTCTTCGTTACTATGCATATAAAAGCAAGAGTTTTTTTCATTTTTTTATTTTAAAACCATTCAGCTCCATGTGAAATTTTTTATGTTATGTAATCTACAAGGTGTAAAAAGCGCACTTTTCGTGATTGAGAATTTAAAAAAAGGGAATTTTTCGATTTTTTCAAAATTTTTCAAGTTTTTTGATTTTCACAAAAAATAACCCCTATATGTGGTTTTATATGCGAGAAATCGAGTGCGTGCATTGCCGAACTTTGAAGACGCTTCTCTGACCCTGATTCAGAGAAAAGGTGTATTGAAGCGAAAAGAGGCTAATTCAGGATCAGGGAAGCGTTTTCAAGATTCGGCAATGCGCGCAATCGATTCCTCGTACAGAAAACCCCAAAGGTTATTTCGATGAAAATTAAAAAACTTGAAACATTCTAAAAATATCGCTCAAAGATCCAATTTTTTTGGTACATCCTGTAAAAATTGTTAAATTTCAAAAATTAAAATATTAAAAATATTTTCGTACTATGTAATCGAGAGCTATCTCATCTTCACTAATTACTACAAAGATTAACTTAACCTATTTTGGTGCAAAAAAACATTTTTTTTGTTGATTACACTACAAATATTGTACCCACGTGTTTCTTCGCTATAAATTAGAAAAGTGCGTTTATATTTTCGTCAAGTTGAAACTATTTTTTAACAAAAATAACTTAAAAATGATTTATTCGTTTGCTAAAACTGGTCATTTCACTCAAGTCCCACCGGAACTACATAATCCATTCCGGGATGACCCTATGCTGGATCGTGTATTGCAGAGATTTTTGCCAGTAAATGTAAAGATTTTATAAAAATGACAGATTTTTCAATTTTTTCAAAATTTATGCTGTTATCAGAGCTGTAAATTCTAAGATACAAAACCGCGGATGTTCGACCACGAAGCTAGTTCGGTTTAGGTGCCGCACTTAACATGGTCGCAATCGTAAATTTTTTTCTAAAAATTTTTCTGAAAAATGATCCCCTAGGGGGTAATTTTATGCGGGAAATCGATTGCGCACATTTCCGAATAGTGAAAACGCGTCTCTAGTCTTGATTCAGGATAGAATTTGAACCTCCATTCATTTAACTTATAAATTAGTTTAGGCTTATAAAGAAGTCACAAAAGATCTAGACCGCTTTGGAGATCGCATAATCAACGAATGTCACGAATTAGCCAAAGAATGTGAGAACAATCCACCGAAGTTGGAACAAGTATGTTTGCTTTTTTTATCACATGAAATTAAAAATTTTTCCTAGTTTGATGCCTGGGGAAATCGCGTGGACAAGCTCATTTTGACACCTGCTTGGGACAAGCTGAAAAATATTGCCGCCGAAGAAGGACTTATTTCGATTGGATATGATGATAAAAGAGATCCTTTATACAGAAGAATTCATCAGTTTTCCAAACTTTATATGTTTTCGCCAGCAGCTGGCTTGACAACATGTCCATTGGCCATGACCGATGGGGCTGTTAAGACAATTAAAGTATTTGGCTTTTAGGCTTAGTCTTAGGCTTGGTCTTAGGCTTAGCCTTAGGCTTAGTCCAGTGGCGTAGCCAGAAATTTTTTAAAGGGGTACCAAGCCTTTTTCTAACAAGTTGCCCTAAAAAGGGGGGTACCAAGCCTTTTTTCTAAAAAATTGCCCTAAAAGGAGGGGGTACCAAGCCTTTAAGGGGGGTACCAAGCTTTTTTTCTAAAAAATCATAAGGGGGGACCCTTATTTTTTTAATGTTTTTTGGCCCGTAAGGGGGGGGGGGTACCGGTACCCCGCTGTGGCTATGCCACTGGCTTAGTCTTAGGTTTAGTCTTAGGCTTAATCTTAATCTTAGTCATAGGCTTAGGCTTACTCTTAGGTTTAGCCTTATTCTTAGGCTTAGTCTTAGGCTTTGCCTTAGACTTAAGCCAGTGCCGTACCGAAGGGGGGGGGGTACAGAAGGTACAGTTTAAAAAATCCAATGGGTTCCCTTATGTTTTTGACCAAAATATTGTCGACAACTAGGGTCGGGTTCTTGTACCCCCATGAAAAAATCCTGGTTACGGCACTGACTTAGGTTTAGGCTGATCAAAAATTTAATTTTAGGAAAATAATTTAACTTCAAAAATACCTGAAATTTCTGAGGCTTATAAACGGCTAACAAGTAATGACCCGTCTTATTTTTGGACATCGGGCCAATGGATGACTGAAAAAGCTGGTGGCTCAGATGTTGGAGGTGGAACTGATACATACGCAACTTTAATCAAAGGAAATCAAGTAAACAATTGCCCCTTTAAAATTTGTTGCGGTTGCACTATTTCAATATCGAAATTAGTAAGCAGCTATCCAGTGTCCACTATGTTGTAGTGGTCCGATACGCTGCCAAGGAGTTTGGTATCTCGACAACAACAAGTTTTCGGTTCAATCTTTCATCAAAGTTCCAGAAAACCTGTGTTCGAGCACAAATATCAAGTTCTTCTGATTTATTCTTTCATTTTAGTATCGTTTAAATGGATATAAATGGTTCAGCTCTGCAATTGATGCAAATGTTAGTTTGGTTCTAGCTCGAGTTGCTGACAAAAATGGTGAAGTTGTGAAAGTAAGACATTTTTGAACCATAAAACTAGTTTTTAGGGTTCTAAAGGGCTTTCCTTATTTTTCCTCCACATTAGAGATCCGCATACAAACAAACTTAATGGAATCCAGATGATGAAACTCAAAAATAAACTGGGTACAAAACAACTTCCTACAGCGGAACTTTTGTTAGATGGAACTGAAGCTATACGAGTAAGAGGATTGAAAATATATGAAAAATTTTTTTAAGATTTCTGATGAAGATCGAGGAGTAGCCACAATTTCGACCATGCTGAATGTAACAAGGATTTATAATACGGTTGGGTCTTGTTCTGCTATGAGAGTGTAAGGTCTAAAATTTTTTTCAATGTTCAACCTCAGGGGTATTTTTGAGGGCAGTATAACTTTTTGTACAATTGTGGTTCGTACAAATTTTACGTACAATTGTTTCGTACAATTATTTTTCGTACGAACTTTTCGTACATGTACTTTTCGTAAATCATTTTTCATTAGTACAGCGAGTACACGAGTTTCGTTAGGGTCGGCACAAGCTCGCACATGCTATCGTACTGAACACAAGCAAAAGTACGATGGCTCACAAGCTATCGTACAAAGTCATCGTACGATCGTAAAATTACAAAAAAGTACGATGAAATTCGCCACAAGCTGTCGTACGTCCATACGACGCAGTACGATGACATCGTACGAAATTTGTCGTGCTGTTGTACTTTTTTATCGTACGACGGTATCGTACGATAAAAGTACGATAAATTCGTGTCAATATACAAATCATTTCAATCGAGTTCGAGACGAAAACGACCAATTCAAGACGGTGTCTCGAATTCGTTTGAAATGGTTTGTATATTGACACGAAAACTCGATTTTTTTTTAAATGTGTCAAAAAAACAACGTACGATAAAAGTACGACGGCTCATCATACGAATCTCGGCCATCGTATGAAATTTCATCGTATGAGTCAATTTTAGGTTGGTGGGTTTTTAATAGTGGGATCACATACTTAAACATAGGCAACAATTGAAAAAATTCTGAGACTTTGACATTTTGGGTTGGCTCCATGGCCTTATAATTTGTTTAACAACCTTTAGACAATGCGTCTTAAACACTATTGAATTTTTTCGTGAATTTGTTTCGCCCATAACTGTTTACTGTTAGATTTTCAATTAGCTGAAGTCATTCTCGGAAAGTGGAAATACGTTCGCATATCTCCTTCCTACTTTTTACTTTCCACTTTCCGAGGTGCGCAATTGGCCACAGGCTATATGTAATTTTTAAAAAGCAACTATTTTAAGAGTGATTGCTGGGTACTCGTACGATAGCTTGTGGCCATTTCGTCCGACGTACGATTGTATTTTACACTCGCACGATAGCTTGATTTAGCTTGTGTCGTTGCTTGTGGTTAATGCGATAGCTTGTGGCGACCCTTAGTACAACAAAAAGTTCGTACGAAACATAATTGCACGAAAAGTATCGTACTGTACGAAACGTTTCGTACGAAATGTGATGTACGAAATGTGAGCGAACGAAAAGTACCGTACGAAAAATATTTGTACAAAAAATAACTGTACGAAAAGTCCATGCGAGCCACAATTGTACGAAAAGTTATACTGTCTTTTGAGGTGGTGCCATGCATCCTCTTTGTGTTGGATTGTAGGAAATAAATGTTCCATGATTTTCGGGAATGCGGCTACTTTTATTAGTAGTAAAAGTATTTATTTGCAATCCATGCATTAGCTGAAGTCATTCTCGGAAAGTGGAAATACGTTCGCATATTTCCTTCCTACTTTTTACTTTCCACTTTCCGAGGTGCGCAATTGGCCACAAGCTATATGTAATTTTTTAAAAGCAACTATTTTAAGAGTGATTGCTGGGGCTCGAGATTATGCTACGAAACGAGTAGCTTTCGGACAAAAACTAAGTGATTGGCCACTCCATATGGCAACAATAGCTAAAATGGAAGTACAAGCTAGAGCCTCATTTTTGCTCTTCATGGAATCTGTTAGACTTCTAGGAAAACAGGTCAACTACCAAGATTATACATGGAGAGTGGTCCAGATCTGAACCCCACGCAGAAAGGGCCAAAAAAAGAATCCCCTCCCACACAAGACCCCTATCTCCTATGAGTACATGGTGTTCAATAATTTACTTCCGTGTTTCAAAAATTCACCAAAATCGAGTTTACATCCATCTCAACCGCCCGATAGCTCATTCGAACGCTTCCATCAAGCCATTTTTTACAAAATTTTATTGAAAAAACTTCTAATTTCGAATTTTTAGCCCAAAAATACGATTTTGAAATTTTCCTTATTCTCAAAACTTTGCCAAAAATCGAATTTAGTTCGGATTTTTTCGAGCGACATCAATCCTGAAAGTTGGGATTCTGGGATATTTTTTACAAAAGGAATTATCGAAAAAGCTTTTAAACTCGTGAAGATATGATTTTTTGAAAATTATGCCTTTTTTCGATTTTTGCCTTATTTTCAAAAAAGTGCAAAAATTGAAAAAGGCATAATTTTCAAAATATCATATCTCCACGAGTTTAAAAGCTTTTTTAATAATTCCTTTTTTAAAAAATATTTCAGGATCCCAACTTTCAGGATTAGTGTCGCTCTAAAAAATCCGAACTAAACTCGATTGTTGGCAAAGTTTTCCAACACATTTTCCAAAATCTAGACCTCTCTACATGTATGGCCAAAAATAATTGGTTGATCAACCTCTGATTTTAGGAAGCAGGAAAAGCAACAGTAAATGAACTTCTCAATCTTCGGCTTATGACACCAATTGCTAAACTATACAATGCCAAAGTTGCTATGCCATTGATTAGTGAGGGTTTGGAATGTTTTGGAGGGCAAGGCTATATCGAAGATAATTGGTTGCCACAAGCTTTAAGGGATGCTCAAGTACGGTTGTTCCCTATATAAAATAGCAAGTGGCTAAGATAGTTTTTTGAATTTTTGAGTGTGAAGATGATAAACCCTGTGCTACGGGGGAAGATCGGCTTTAACTTTTTCAAATCAACGCCAAAACATCTTTTTACTTTATATTGGGGGGGGGGGGTTACAACCGGGAAATCGAGTGGAAATGGTTTCGCGTGCTGAAAAAATTTTCCTGACCCCCTACAGCAGGTTTTTCCGCACAAAAAAATGAAAATTTTTGTAATTTTTCAGATTTTGTCGATTTCGACTAATTTGGGGGTTTTTTCATTCGGGGAACACGAATCCGAGCAATTTGAGCCGTTCCGGACCGAATTCAACCGAGTTTTCGCGAAGAACCCTCGTGAGAAGGGGAAGGTCCAAAAACCGCAGGTACCCCCAACTTCAAAGCAGTCCAAAAAAATTTCTTACGGGAGTTTATCATATTACTAATCCTGTACTTCCTAAAATAAAATAAAAAATATTTAGGTGGGAACAATTTGGGAAGGAACAACAAACGTCTTGTCATTAGATGTGCTTCGAGTTTTAGCAGGAAAGGAAAATGCTTTGGAAGAATTTAAAAAGTTTATTTTGTGTATTCTGGAAGAGAATAAAGGTAAAAAGGGATTTCAGGTCACTTTACCGAATCGATCACTTGACCGGCTCGACTTTCTTATCCACTACACTATGAGTGCCAACTTTTTTTTGTCTTTCGGCGGGAAACTGAGATATCCATTTTTTGAAAATTTTTTGTTTTATAATGTCACTTTTTATTGAATAATTTGAATAAATAGGCATTAAAAAAATTAAAAAATAATCTTTTTAGATAAAAATTCTACTAAACTTGAAGAATGCAAAAAATCTTTACTCAACGCATTGGATCATTTATTAGACTTTTTACCAAAAGTAGTAGAAAAATCCTTAGAAAACATAATGCGTATTGATCGAGGTGCAAGAGAAATCGCATTTGCAATTGCCAAAATTTATTGTGGTAAGCTAATTCCATTAATAGTATGAATAAGCCAAACAAAATTTTCAAAAAGTTTCACCAAAAATCACCATTTTTACCAAAAAATTACATTTCCTTAGGGTTTTCAGCTTAAAAATCACCGTTTTTAAGCTGAGTTCCTATTAGAAAACACCTATTTTAGTGAAAAAATTGAAAATTTTTGGGTGGGGTACCTAGATCATACGGCAATAGGTCATTTCTTACCCTTACTCTTACGGCCGATCATTACTGATCATCCCTTACCCGACCATTCTACTTTTTTTTACAAAAAATGATGTTTTACAAAATTGCTTGTCGTGATCTCAATAGTAACTTTGTAGAACATCACTTTTCATGAAACTATTTCTGTAATGGAGAAACTGACGGTAAGGGATGTCCGCGTAAGGAAAGACCGGTAAGGATCGACCTTAAGGGTAAGGGATGACCTAGTGTCGGTCATCTAGTAAAGCAATGCCGGTACTACTAAGCATTAACTTCCGCAAATGACCTTCTATTTTTTCGGAAAAATGGCCCTGTCATTTGCGGCAGCTAATGCTTAGTACTAGTTTTAAAAAATTCATTTTAGGAGCATTTTTGATTTCACATGCTTCTCATCAAGTTGGAAATGAAACTGATGAAGATGTTGCTTGCCGGTATTTTTTTTAAATAAAAAAAAGTTTGACAATTTTTAGGTTTTGCTTGGAAGAAGGGTTTGTTACATTAAAATCAGAAATGTTTGATGTCAATAGAATTGGACCTGATAGGAATATGGTTTTCGAAAATTTTAAAAATAAGTTATAGAGTAGCTTCGAGTAAAAGAAATATCCCACATTCCCAAAGCATGAAAATTCTTCCTTGACCCTGATTCAGGGAATGATTTTGGTGTATTGACGCGAAAATCGAAAATTTTTCTCATATGAATGATAAATAGTTCACATGATCGCTTAAATCGTTGTCAAGGAAATTTCTTCAAAATGTGCGCAATCGATTCCCCATATGGGTGATTTCCGGGCGAAAAAGAAAATTTTCAATTTTCGTGTAAATAAACCATTTCTATTCCCTGGATCAGGGTCAAGGAAGCATTTTTATGTTTCAGGAATGCGCGCAACCGATTCCTCGCATGAAATTACCCCCCAGAAATATGATTTTAAGGGAGAAATTTCAAAATTTTTCGATTTTCGCTTCAATACAAACACATATTTCCCTGAATCAGGGTCAAGGAAGCATGTGCACACTTCGGAAATGTGCGCAATCGATTTTTCGCATGATTTTACCCCTATATAGGCTGTTTTGGCAAAAAAAATTTTCAGAGAATAAGCCATAATTGTTACCCCCTTTAAGAGACGCTTGCCATTTCACTATTTATGATGAATTTTTTTAAATCGGGAAATACCCTTTAAAATTGTAGCTCGAAATAATTATTTGTATACTAAAATAAACCTTTTTGAAATTAGACATTTTTATTCTTCAAAAAACTTCTTAACTTTTTATGAAAGTGCGTGTTTGTCTAGCTTATTAAAAATGTATGACGAAATTTTCACCACCTCCCAGACTCAACTATATATTTTCTCGGGAATTCACGTGAATAACCAAATCCACAGACATAATAGACAATTAAAATTTAAAAGTCACACACACTCTCTGTCTTAGCACTCATTAACTTCGACCCCAAATAAAACTCATAGCTCGTAAAAGATCATGCGTACGCCGGCACCTTTTAATCACAGGAAACTATAGGAGTCTAGTCGTGGAGACACACCCTTCACAAAATTACGAATTTGTCCAAAGAGCATTCACAGAGTTTATTAGCAATCTATGAACAATAAAAATTTGTATAAAAGATGAAGGAGGGTGCAAGAAGCGTACAGATTATTTTTGTGTTTTGCTAGTAAAAATTTCTAACGTTTTAATAATATGAAGACAGTTCAGGATTGCGGTTTTTTGAAACATCAGTGATTACTGATAACGATCCAGCAAAAAATTTTTTGAAAAAAAAGTTTCACGGCGTGTTTTGAGCCTATTCTTTGAAGATGTACCTTCAAATTTTTATCGTTTTAGTAGAATTGACATATCTTCGCGTAGGAATTGAATTGCGAAATAGTTGACCACTTATTGAAAAGTTGAAAATCAGCGCTACAACTTTTATTTTGACATCTATTGAAAGTTTTCACTTCAATAAAAAGTTATACCCGAATCTTTGAAGCATACCCTGATTTTTGACCGAGTTTTTGACAAAGATCTGCCTTTTTGATCCTGTTATGGGGGTTTTCAGCCAAAGTGATCTTCCCAAAAAATGTAGCTCAAATTCCCAGGAATATTTTGGTATAATAGGTTTGCCTAAGGCCTAGACCGTACCCCTCTAGGCATCACTGAAACAATTTTTTTCAAAAAAATTTTTCCCGTTTGTGTTCAGTCTTTTAATCTGTTGTGTTAAAACTGCTGCGTTGTTACCGAGTTTTTCTGCCATTTCTGTTATGCGAGTGACATCATTCTTGTTATTTTTTATTGAAAATTAAGTGTTATTAACATACATGAACAGCACCCCAGGTGGAATTTTCAAAAAAAATCCACAACTCTCATTTGGTCTTCCTCCCGATGAGGTCGAAAAGTTGCAAAAAAAAGATTTACTTTTCGACTATTAATCCTCAATGTGTCGGCCTTCCGACCCACAACCCTTTTTTGTTCCCGACCACACCTCTCCCCCCCCCCCCCACCCAGGTGAAAAACCTGGGGTCACCTGGGGCCCGTTGCTTAGTTCTGGAACCAATAGTCGGATCTCGAAGTTGGAACCAGAGATCGGAAGTAAAAACTTCTGACTTCCGGTTCCAATTTAGTGCAAATTTTTCAAATCGGAAGTCGGAAGTTTTTACTTCTGATTTCCGGTTCCAACTTCCGGTTTCGGGATCCAACTTCTGGAACTAACCAACGGGCCCCTGGGCTCTGCCCATGTATGGTTATCAAGCACGTCTCCCTTCAATTAATCCTCAATGTGTCAGCCTTCCGATCCATATTCTATCCCCAACCCACAGGTGAAAAATCTGGGATCGCATGGGGTCTGCCCATGTATGGTTATTAAGCAAAAACTCTTCGAAGATTTTTCTGCATTTTTAGCAAACAGTCATAATGAGTATAAAAAAATACAAACGACCGATGTTTGGTGTATTCCACCCTCATACACGGTTGGCGGAAATTATTTGAACATTTTGTGATCAAATAATTAATGAAAAGTTCAAATAATCTTTGTCCGAGAGTTCAATTAACTTCCGTCCATCGTGTATTGTTTACTTAGTCATTTAAACTAGTGCGTCGATCATTTGTGACTAAAAAAGACAACTTTCAATGCTGGTTAAGATATGTTATAGAAAAACCCGTCTGATCTGGCAAGTTGAGCAGCGTTGGAAAAATCAAAAGATATACACTCGTGGGAATCGAACCCATCGGGTCCAACGTTGCTTAACTTATCAGATCAGACGGTCAGCTCATTGGGCCACTTGGCCATCGTGTCTGACTTTTTTTTCTTATTAAATAACATGAATGGCCAACGTCCTAGCCATTAGGCCATGCGCACCATGCTTTTTGGAATCTAGCGCTGATATAGAGTTTGAAGTTACATAAAAATTTTAATTTTTAGAATTTTGGATAAAATTCATTTAATCAATGGGCCAATCAATCGGAAAACATTTTCTAGAAAAGTCATCATTAGTCAAAGAATTTTCTATACCTACTTCCAATCAAAACGTCCCGCTCGAACTACTTCTCGACATAGTTCCATTTCTACCAAGAAATGAAGTCGAGAAATGCCAACTTGTTTGCAGTCGCTGGCATGATGGGATTTACTATAATCCTCAATATTTCTCTCTACGTTCATTTCGTTATTTAGTGGTCCATTCCTCGAATAAAATCTTTTATTTAAGTCGAGATTATAAGATTGTAACAAGCTCAAAATTCAAGTCTATTATTAAAAAACTTCGACCTGGTGATATGAAAAATTGCATCATAGAAGAATTTTCATATTTGAATCTGAAGCCAAAAGAAGAGCATTCGATAGATGCGTTATGTAAAAATTTGCAAACTGTGATTAAGCTGTTTGGTGGGAAAATTCGGGCGATCGATTCTCATATGGCAGTAAAAGATCATGAAGTTTTTATTGAAAAATTTGGAGATTATTTGATGACCGATAGATTGGGATTAAAAGTAGGACTACGTCTAAGACTAAGCCTAACGCTAAGCCTAAACTTAAGCTCAAGACTAGTCTAAGCATAATCTAAACATAATTTTTTAGGATGCCGATAAATTAATTTTCAATCCCAATCTCTTAAACTATTATTCAAATTCCCAAATGTACTTATCATGCACCCATAAATTTATCAATGACGCAAATTATCACTCAACTCCCACGTCCGAAATACACTCCTTGGACGAATTCTTTAATTTTGCCATAAAAGCAGGGAAAAATTGCTCGTTAGCCTTTAAACAATATGAACAACAAATTCCATTAAAAATTTTTATTGAAAAATATTTTCAGGTAAAATTTGAAAAATTCAACAAAAATGAAGATCATATAAATTTTAGGTAGTTAAGAATTCCGAGAACCCCTCAAATTTTGCTGGAAAAATCAAATTTAGTGAGAAATTTTAATTTTTTTAAACCATAAGATTCACTTTTTCAGACACTTCAAATGTTGAATATGAAAAATTCCAAACCAAATGGGTATCTTCGAACAGATTTACTTATTCAAAAATGTATATAAATGAAGTGAAACATGAAATTTTTGAATCAAAGAGATTTCATGATGGGTGGATAGTAGCGATAATCTTCCGACCGATTTTTGGAGGAAAAAGAAGCCAAATGGTTGAATGTTCGGTTCATTTAAGTCATGGACAAAAGATAATCAAATTGGATTTCCCATTTTATATTTTTAATTTTTGACTATTTTTTATTGGTATAGTTATTTAGGGCATTTCTTAGAATGAAAAAAATTTACCATTCATGATGAAGTGGCAAACGTCTCACTTTGCATCAAATGGTCCAGGGTTCAATCCCGCTATGGCAAAATTTTTTTCTGCCAATTCAAAAAATTGTTATAGGAAATCTCCTATAAAATTGGTAGTAGAATTTTTGTCTTTCATTATTTTCTCTTGAAACACTATCCACTGTGCTATAGTCGAAATTTTTTGGCTACCACGGAACTTTCTACTGAATCAGGCAACATGCACATTGAAACGAAAAGAAACGTGGATCCTTATATAGCATTTTTGATGCATCCCTCGTAGTAATATAGCGAGAAAATTATGATTATTTTAGTACTAGTTAGTACTCATCCTTATTTTTTCGCCATATGACCATGCAGGAATGCATCAAAAAAGCTATATAAGGATCCATGTTTCTTTTCGTTTCAATATACAAGTTGCCTGATTCAATAAAAAGTTCTGTGGTAGCCAAAAAAATTATATATGGTCACTGGTTCGATCCCACCAGGGATAGAGATCGTATGGCTTTGTGGAGAGTGTTTCAAGCAAAAAAAATGAAGGCAACACAATTCTAAACTCAATTTAATGGGAGTTTTCCTTTAACAACATTTTGTGAATCTACCAAAAAAATTTCATCCTGGAGGGATCGAGCCCTCGACCATTTGAGTGAAAATGAGACGTCTACCCGACGTTTACCATGGATGACGAGTTTTTTTCACGCCGGGAAATGCCTCATAGGAATAAAATCTTCAAAATTTTAAAGGACCAGCCCAGTAATTTACAACCATATGAAAAAAGGATATATTCGGAAAGATCATGAAAATGGAGCATTTTTTGTTTTTACAGCATGTTCTAAATCGTTGTAGTTTTCGAGATAATTGCGTTTGAAATTTTGAATTGTGTACAAGCTCTTCGTTGGAATACACAGACTTTTTTGAATTTTTTGCGGAAAAATCGGTTTTGCATCAATTTTTAAATTTTCATAAAACGAACATTGTAGCAATTTGTGTAGCTAAATGGGACGAACAAAATGACACCAAAATTATCGAATTTGAATATTGTTTTGGGTTATTAAAACGAAAATTCTGATTCATGTTTTCGTTTCAATAACCCAAAACAATGTTCAAATTGGATAATTTTGGTGTCATTTTGTTCGTCTCAATTAACTATACAAATTGCTACAATGTTCATTTTATGAAAATTTAAAAAATAATGCAAAATCGATTTTTCCGCAAAAAATTCAAAAAAGTCTGTGTATTACAACGAAGAGCTTGTAACAAATTCAAAATTTTAAACGCAATTATCTCGAAAACTACAACGATTCAGAACATGCCGTAAAAACAAAAAATGCTCTATTTTTCATGATCTTTCNTTGGCGTCATTTTGTTCGTCTCATTTATCTATAAAAAATTGCTACAATGTTCATTTTATGAAAATTTAAAAAATTGATGCAAAAACCGATTTTTCCACAAAAAATTCAAAAAAGTTTGTGTATTACAACGAAGAGCTTGTAACAAATTCAAACGCAATTATCTCGAAAACTACAACGATTCAGAACATGCCGTAAAAACAAACAATGCTCTATTTTTCATGATCTTTCCGAATTTTTCATATGATTGTAACTTACTGGATTGGTCCTTTAAAAATAAGTCAACCAGGGAGTACACAATTATATTTTATGGCGTTATCGACGCTTAGTTGACTCGCTTTTTGTGCCACCGCTACAATCATTTGAAAACTACTATCATCTTGATCGATATTCCAAACCATAAGTCCTCCAATATTGAAATTTTTTGCATAATCGCCCTTATATCCAATTGAAGCGGGGTTCTCAAAACCCAAGAACCGTCCATTTACACCATTAATTGGGGTTAGAGTGGATGTGTTATAGTAAATATAGGGTACCAGTCCAGTTGGATGGAAAACAGCGTCACCTAAATTCTTCTCAGATAAAAACGGATCTCTTTTGATCGAAAATTTTCGTTTTCTCAAAACTCTCATATTTTGTCAATTTTCACTTCTCTACGACGAAATAAGCGAAATTTTATCGTACTTTTTAAGTACGATGAATCTAAAAAAAATTTTCGTAGAAATTCTTTTACCATTCGATAGTACTCACTAGTACTAACTAATAACACAAAAAGTACGAAGTACATATTTTTAAGCCATCGTACTGCAAAAGTACTATAAAAGTACGACGAAAAAGTACGATAGCTTGTGGCAACCCTAATGAGCAAAAAAATTTTTACGGAGAAAAGATAATTTACTTAGGCTCCAATTCGTAGGGATATCACGCCAAGCAATGCCGTTTCCAACACAATTTCCTGTAGGACCGCTAGGCGATTGAGCTTGGCGATACATAGGGTCCAACAAAAGAGGGCCTCCTACATAGTTCCAATATCTACCATAAAAAGGAATGCCAAGGTTGATTTTTTGAACTTGAAGAGTCACACAAGCATAGTAACTAAAAGTGAAGATTTTCTCTAGAAGAAGGGACCAGAGATGGGCATTATGAGCTTCATTGGAAACCTACTTCATGGTCGTGTTGACATTTTGGGACAAGGTGTTAGCGTTAGCTCCGCCATAAAGCTGCGCCGGAGGACCGGTTATACACCCTTGTGGGCCATTCCAGGCTGCATAGTAATCATAGGTCATAACATTGATAAAATCAACGTATTTAACCATATCGGCTAGATCATAGTATTGTTGTAGATTAAAGAAATCATAGCCACCGGTAAATGAGAGTATATAGCGGTTTGGTCGATTTAGACTTGTCTAAAAATGGTGTCTTTTAAAGGACTAGTTCAGTCAGTTACAACCATATGAAAAGATGATATATTCGGAAAGATCGTAAAAAATAGAGCATTTTTTGTTTCTACGACATGTTCTGAATCGTTGTAGTTTTCGAGATAATTGCGTTTGAAATTTGAATTTGTGTACAAGCTTTTCGTTGTAATACACAAACTTTTTTGAATTTTTGTACAAAAATCGATATTATCCAATTTGAACATTGTTTTGGGTTATTGAAATGAAAACATGAATCAGAATTTTCGTTTCAATAGCCCAAAACAATGTTTAAATTGGATAATTTTGGTGTCATTTTGTTCGTCTCATTTATCTATAAAAAATTGCTACAATGTTCATTTTATGAAAATTTAAAAAATCGATTTTTTCGCGAAAAATTCAAAAAAGTTTGTGTATTACAACGAAGAGCTTGCACAAATTTCAAATGCAATTATCTCAAAAACTACAACGATTCAGAACATGCCATAAAAACAAAAAATGCTCCATTTTTCATGATCTTTCCGAATATGTCATTTTTATATAATTGTAATTGACTGGTCCTTTATTTCTAAGAAAAATGCGTTCGAAGTTACCAAATTTTCTCAAAAGTCTGAGTATTGAAACGAAACTCTTTACTTTTTTGCTTCAGTAATCAAACTTTACTGAAGCCTAGGAAACATTTGTTTAAACTTTTTATAATAATTTTGACGGAAAAAAGCTATACCTGAAGATTCTGCAAAGCGCTACACAATTGCTGCATCAACACCACATAATTGCTTCTATCCGCAGCACTTGCCGGAAATTCCCAGTCAATATCAACTCCATCAAGTCCATAAGTATGAATCACATTCACTATAGAGCTTACAAACACATTAAAACTAGCCGAGTTGTTCAAAATAGGCGAAATATATGGAGAATTCTCTCCTCCTATAGAAAACATGATCTTCAAATTAGGATTTGAGGCGCTCTTGGCCTGTTGAGCCCAATTAAAACGGGTTATATCATAGTTTACGGGAATCACAGAGCCATTCGGATGGACTTGAACAAAGGCGTAAATGATATGGGTCATGCTTTGGACTTGAGTAGGAGCAAGATTTCTTATACCTTGCCAATAACCGACAACTCGTCTAGCCTGAATTTCAGTTGGCCCACAGGATTGGGCAAAAATAAAAGGTATAAAAAAGACATAGAATATAGCCAAATATCTCATGATGCTACCCATTTTGTCCCAATGCAAATGGAAATATGAACATCTCATTAAAAATTGGAGGTTTTAAATGTGTTTGTATTGAATTTTGATGCTTTTGTTAGGGTTGTTTTTTAAACCATTAATCTCTATAGTCCGTGTGACCATGCGCCTGATTAGGTGATAGACAGGCACTTTAAATTGACTATTCAAACACGTTCTCGACAGCCGATCTTTGCGACTGATCAGGGGCTTAAAAAACATCAATATCGGGTAAAAAAACATCAATACCATTAATCTCTATAGTTCGTGTGACCATGCGCCTAATTAGGTGATAGGCAAGCACTTTCCATTAAATTTCAAAGAAAATGTAGGAACCAATTAAACGTACAAAATTCTGTTAATTGTTAGACGATCGATTATACAGTAATTACCAATACTCCACCTGTTTCTAGAGTTACACCAAAAGGATTTTCTTCAAGTTTTAGTCGATCAACCAGTCGTTTGCCTTCATCTTCTGCCCAAAGCTCCATTACACCCAGTACGCAAGCAGAAGTTCCATCAATCTCACAGAGTAGCGCAGCACATAATAAAAATGTCTCTTTTTCGATTAAGGGCCAACCCAGTAATTTACAACCATATGAAAAAATGATATATTTGGAAAGATCATGAAAAATGGAGCATTTTTTGTTTTTACGGCATGTTTTGAATCGTTGTAATTTTTGAGATAATTGCGTTTGAAATTTTAAATTTGTTACAAGCTCTTCGTTGTAATACACAAACTTTTTTGTGGAAAAATCGATTTTTGCATCGATTTTTAAATTTTCATAAAATAAACATTGTAGCAATGTTTTATAGCTAAATGAAAGTAACAAAATAACACCAAAATTATCCAATTTAAACATTGTTTTGGGTTATTAAAACGAAAATTCTGATTCATGTTTTCGTTTCGATAACCCAAAACAATGCTCAAATTGAATAATTTTTGTGTCATTTTGTTTGTCTCATTTAGCTATAAAAACTGCTACAATGTTCATTTTATGAAAATTTAAAAAATCGATGCAAAAATCGATTTTTCCGCAAAAAATGCACAAAGTTTGTGTATTACAACGAAGAGCTTGCAACAAATTCAAAATTTCAAACACAATTATATCGAAAACTATAACGATTCAGAACATGCCGTAAAAACAAAAAATGCTCCATTTTTCATGATCTTTCCGAATATATCATTTTTTTTCGTATGATTGCAAATTACTGGACTGGTCCTTTACTTATTGTTATACCAAAAAATGAGGGAAACATACGTTATCAACCCCCTTCGTTTCCGCTGCTCACAATGTAAATCCACATAAAAATGGACAATTTATGAAACCCTTAGAACTCGACATCCCAAAATGAAATAAATACATGAAAGAGTGAATAATCTGTTCAAATAGAAACGTTTTTGTTAAACATTCAAATAACACCTGAGCTAATTGAAACATAAATGCTTCATGATCATGTAAAAAAACTGTTTTTCTAGTTGTTACATAACAATTTTTGTCTGTTTATTTTGTCTGTTTCCTTACATGATTGATTAGTTTTAAGTAGTAGATCGTGTATACTAAAAATCTATAGTACTAATTCTCCACTTAATAAATCACAATTATTTGTTATAAAACTGAAGTTGATACTGAACTACAAACTGACTAATCACTTATTTGTATCTATTTCCAGTCTGATCTAACTTAAGATTGTACAAATACGATAAGTCTGGTTTTCATTTTTTTGATCTTATACTGTAAGACTCTAATTTCGCAGAACTCTAATCATGTCTTGGTCTTACTTTATTTTAACTTTTGTCTCATTTTTCTTAACTAGTCAAACTACTCAAGAAGACGAACTGCCTCATTGTAATCAAATAAGTGTGATCTCATTCCGAGGCTCTCATAAAGTTAATGGCTCTAGATCTAGGAATTGGAATTCCCAATTTTCTATGCCATTGACGGGTATAGCTTGTTTTCATATGAGAGTAGGTCAAATGAGAATACTTGTAAGATCTATGAAAATTTTAGACGAAGAAGAAGGAGATTAATTCTTCTATACTTCATGTTATAGAATATTTAAGAATGGAACATCATTATCCCATAAATAAAAATTATGAGTTTGGGATTCCTTACGTAAAAACTGAGTGTAAATGTGAATGTACAGACAAAAATACTATATGTGATATGAATTCAGATAAAAAGTCATTTTTTTATTAATTAAACCGCAAATACAACGCAATTATTGTGTCACTAACAGGGAGGCGAAAGGGTGGTACCACCCACCAACCCGGGTGGTGGGTGGTACCACCCGGGGTGGTGAGATGGCACCGCCTAGTGGGTATTACCACCCCTTGTTTCGCCCCCTGGTCACTAACAAGGGAACCGAAAAAGTTCTGCCACGCTCGGATTTCGACGAAAACTATCTCAAAAAATAGGGAAAAAATAGTATAGACACAATATGTGAATTGGAACCATCTGTGATTCGAACCCGGCGATGTAAAATAACGAGTCAGCAGCGCATCCAATGCACCATCGACGCTTCTGATCAATTGATGTTAAATTTTAGCCATTAAAACACCTTATTTTCATCAAATGAAAAAAAGAAATTATTTGCTAAAATTATCATTTGATGAAACTAAAATTTAGCATCATCGATCAGTAGTACCGATGGTTTAGTTGGTTCCCTGCTGACTGGTCATTTTACAACGCCTGGTTCGAATCCCAGTTGGTTCCAATTCTTTTTGCGCCATGTGAAATTTGATTTTTTGGTACTTCATAGCTCTTCACAGGAATTTTGTCTGCCCAAATCTTTTACATATTGTGTCTATACTATTTTTTGAAATAGGTTTCGTCGAAATCCGAGCGTGACAGAACTTATGGTTCCCTTGTAAACCAAAATTGACACAATGGGTTTATAGCGAGTATAACCATGCTTCGGATAAGACATAACTTATTTTTAGAGACTGTTCATCAAGACCATCAGAAAGCGTCGTGCTTTGTCCAACCGTTATCCCATTTCTATCAAACACAGCATGTTCCAAAAGGAAATCTGCACTTTGTTGCACTAACACCATAACCCCATACCAAAACTGGCGCTTTCAAGCTATCCAATTACAACAACCGGATACTTATGTCGTTTTAAAGTATACGGTCTATCAGAGAGTACAAGAAAAATGGAAGAAATCGTTTCATGTTACAAAACCTTTGAATCTGAATCAAGGACTAGCAAGCTTGGATCTTCACGGGATTGGAATCGATGTGGGTAACGACTACAAGTTGTTATATTTTCTCCTGATTTTAGAAGTGCCCAGAGCACATAGACGTCTTGAACCCGGTATATACTTCTATCAAGTAGTGGAAGGAAGGGATTTGAAAACTCTTGCTCAACTTCGTGATGGAGTTGCACTCAACGACAAGCTCCAATCCAGTCTAGATAAACTTGGCTGGTTTCGATTTGAAAACAATTCTTGGCATGTTGTCAAAGGACAATTTAATATTGAACAAGCACAGGTTTTATTAGTCTCTTCATTTAAGTCTTGAATAAGGGGTCATTCA
>OZJO01001172.1:0-17320 GCA_900406225.1 Acrobeloides nanus | reverse complement strand
CCCCCCTCCTCGACCTGATCACGTGATATGTGAACGACCCCTAAGTTCGAATGTTAGCATGTTAGAGGAGAAGATTGTAAGAAACATAAAATGTTCTTCAACGCTGAGCAATTTGTACTCCACGTGGATGGAGATGAGAAAGAATTCTCAAAGTTCAATCTAGGCAAGCTAGTCACTGAATACCCATATATAAGAGCCGTTGAAATTCAAAGCCGAGGTGTGAATGTTGAGCATGCCGAGGGAGCTGCAATGACGGTATGAGATTTTCTTCTTCTATACGACATGGAGTACAAATTAAGCTAACGTTAAAAACCGACGATAAGTTTCCTCCTCCTATATTTGTCCATCATATTTCGCAATTCAAAAGCTTTCATGGTCTTATACAACTTGATGAAGAATCTAATCGATTTCTTAATTTAACCATAGAGGTAAGTCCTTGGTTCACGAAATTGCCCAAAGAAGTTGCGATTTTTCAACAAAAAGATTTAAAAATCGCAACTTTTTTTCTGGGCCACTCTGTAGATATGTGATTTTTAAGTCAGCTCGTGGAACCCTTAGAGGAAGAATTTTCAAAGATGAATCTCGTGACCAACACAATGAATTTCCATTCGACGTTCGGATCTCAGATAGTCTTTCTTATAAGAATTCCGACAAAATAGAAAAGGAATATTATTATACAAACGTTCCGATTTCCTTTTCGATCAATTCAAAAAGTTATATATGTTTATACCCAGAAGGAGATCCAAATAAAGAGCAGTGTGAATGGCTGGATTATATGCCTACTCCTTTAAAGAAATATAGGTAAATAGTTGAATTTGTTCATTGAATCAATATGTTGCAACCGATATTGAGACTCAACCGACTCAGAGAAGGTTAAACGATTATGAGTTCCAAAGATCGGCTAACCGATTTTGAGACAACAACCTTAGCTTAGGCTTTAGTCTTAAGCCTAGGCTTAGGCCTAGACTTAGGCCTAAGTCTAAGCCTAAGCCTAGACCTAAGCCTAAACCTAAATCTAAGCCTAAGCCTAAACTTAGGCCTAAGCCTAAGCCTAGATCTAAGCCTAATCCTAGGGCTAATCCTAGGCCTAAGCCTAGGCTTAAGCCTAAGCCTAGACCTAATTCTAAGCCTAAGCTTAGGCTTAAGCCTAAGTCTAAGCCTAAGCCTAGGTTTAAGTCTAAGCCTATGCCTAAGTTCAATTGTTTTCTTTTCATTTTGATGTGCCGTGGAGACTGTAGCGGGATAGCTGTTCCGATTCCGTTAAGTTCCGGCCATTTTTGCTGTTCCGTGTTCTGTTTCAGTTCCGGTTCCGTAGCTAGTTGTTCCAGTTTCGGCCATCGGACCTGTTCCGCTACAATCCTGGTGAGCACAAAACCACCAGAACCTAGCCCTGGATCAGGCTTTTTTGGCGCGCCATTGATCGAGAAAGTTTACAGTATAACTCGCATTTTTAGTAATAATCATCCTTGGCACAATGGAAAACCTGAAATTATTGGTGATGAGGAGCAAGGCTTCGTAGAATATTTAAAAAAAATTCTTTCGACGATTGATCCTAGAACATGCCTGAGTCAAAACCAAGACAACAGTCACCCGATATCATGCCTTGTAAACCTTTTCATTGGGCTGGCGTTAGCTTTATTACTGTTGGGTATTTGTACAAGATGTATCATTCCACTAGCTAAGTGGAGTATATTCTGTGCCAAGAAATGAAATTTGTGTGAATATTCATAAGTCTTATAATGAGTTCTTTCTGGAGAAGCCCGGAAACCAACCTTCTTCGCGTCGAAGAAATGAATGAAATGATCGACTATGAAAAAGCGTCAAAAAATTCTTTTCGTCTATTTTTTGATCTATTGTTATTATCGTTTTTGTTTCATTTTTTAAATTTTGGGTTATTGAAACGAAAACCTGATTCATGTTTTCTTTTCAATAATCCAAAACAATTTTCAAATTGGATAATTTTGGCGTCATTTTATTCGTCTCTTCGAGTTATAAAAAATGCTATATTTATTTTTTTCTAAATGGTCAAGGGTTTTGAATTATTTTCTTTTCAATATATACAGACTTTATTGATCCAGGGAAAAACTATCAGTTACATGTCTTCCTTGTAATACACAAAATTTCAAATCGCCAACTTCATACGCAATTATCTCGGAAACGACAACGATTTAGCACATGCTGTAAAAACAAAAAATGCTCCATTTTCATGAACTTTCTGAATATACACAAAAAAATGACAGCTTTTTTTCCTACCGGACTGGCCTTTAATCTTTCCGATTATGCTTCAAATGAATTTGCTTTTTTCTCGCATAAAAACCAAACAATAAATTGTTGGAAGAGGAAATTTCCCTATAGATTTTTCGAGACAATCGGGGGGACTAGAACAAGCTGTCAAAAAGATCGGGAGCTAAATCGGAAGAAATTCATAAACAATGGTCAAGCGGAATGGTTCGTATTGTTAGTTGTGACCTTTCATCATGCGCTATGTTGTTATATTCAAATTTTCAACGATACTGATTATTTTTGTCTTTTTCGCATTTTCTTATGCAATAGCACCTTTGAGAAAGTAAGATATTTTTTTAAACTCCTAATGACCTTAGTGGGATAGAAGACAGCGTCAGTATGGCTCAGATGCTTTAAGTACAGGGTGTATAAAAAACCGGAATTTGGGCGATTTTTACATGTTTTTTCGATCCAAAATTTTTTCAAAAATGACCATATTAGTGATAATTTTATGTGGGGAATCGATTGCGCACATTCTCGGAGCTTGAAAATGCTTCCCTGACCCTGAATCAGGAAATCGAAGTATATATATTGAAGCGAAAATCGAACATTTTTTGATTTTCTGGGGGTAAATTTATGCGGGGAATCGATTACGCCCATTCCCGAAGCTTGAAAATGCTTCTCTGATCCTATAACGAAAAATTGATGTATTGGTTATCGCTTCAATACACACACCCCGATTCACTGAATCAGGGAAGCGTTTTCAAGCTTCTGGAATGCGCGACCAATTCCCCGTATAAATTTACCCCAGAAAATCTAAAAATTTTCGATTTTCACTTCAATACACACCCTCCGATTCCCTGATTCAGGGTCAGAGAAACATCTTCAAGCGTTGGAAATGCGCGCAATCGATCCCCCGCATACGATTAGCCCTAGTAAGGTCATTTTTGAAAAAAAATTTCGGATCGAAAAAACATGAAAAATCGCCCAATTTCGGCTTTTTTATACATCCTGTAAAAAAGAAAGACAGAAATTCCACTACCAATTTCATGGGACGTTTCCTTTAACAACTTTTTTTGAATCGGTCAAATAAAAATTTTCGCCCTGACGGAATCAAACTCTAGATGGTTTGCGTGTAAAGTGAGACGTGACACTTTCAGGACATGAGACGTGACACTTGATTTTTTACTTTTCGACAAATAACCTATAAATTTGTTTTCAGAAAACCCTTTGGCGTATGCCCCAGAGCATTTTCACCAAGCTATGCAAATTTTGGTTGTTGCTCCCGAAAGGACCCAGAATGCATACCAAAGGTTCAAAAAAATTCATGCTGCTCAAATTGTGGTTGTTGTCAAAAGCAGCTTTCTCAGACAAACCATAATTCTTGTTGCATGAGATGTTTCCAAAAACGCTGTAGCTATGGAAGGAGTTTAATACCGAAAAATCGTGGTTTTTGTAGAAACATGTCTAATAAATTAGGTATATCAAGAAATTTTTTATTTTGAATTTTTTGGTAAAATTTTAGGCTGTCCTGTTTCTCCCTTTAGAAGAAAAAGGTTCAATTTAAAAATGTGTAGAAAATTTAGGCATCGATTTTTGAAACGAAGATTGATATGATAATTTTTATTTGTTACCATTGAATAAATATTGGTTTTTCATTATCGTGATAAAGTGGCAAGGTTCTCAACTTGCACTCAAATGGTCAAGAGTTCGGTCCCGCCAGGAAGAAAATTTTATTTAACGATTCAAAAAAAGTTGTAAAAGAACCTTCCTTATAAAATTAGCCGTATAATTTTTGCCTTTCTTCGAAAACTGAAACAGATGACGTGCGGTTATAGTGGCATAAGGAAAAGATAGCCTGCTCATAGCCCTACATAATATAGGTGGAATATCGGGTGGGAGACTTTTGCGCCCTCATATATGCGTAACGACACTTGCGCGCCTGACTTTTGAACACTCGATTTTTGAGCCCCGACATTTGCGCATCCGACTTGTGCGCTCTTTTCCGTTTTTAATATTTTCGACCTTTTTTGAAAGATATTTTACAAGTCGGGTGCGCAAATGTCGGAGCGCAATTATTAGCGCACATATGTAGGGGCGCAAATGTTGAGGCGCAAATATCGGGATGTAAATGTCGGGGCGCAATTATTAGCGCTCATATATAGGGGCGCAAAACACTGTCATGATATCGCGATGCCGTTATGACGCTGCCGCGATGCTGTCATGACGTCGCAATGCCGTCGTGACGTCACGATGCTATCATGATGCCGCGACACTGTCATTTGCGATGCCGTCATGAAGCCGCTACGTAGTCGTGACATCGCGACGCCGTAATGATGTCACGACGCAGTCGTGATGCCGTCATGAAGCTGCGACGCTGTCGTGATAAGCGTCGCGACGTCATGACAGTGTAGCGACGGCATCATGGCGGCATCGCGACGTGAGAAAAACATGTGAGAGAAAAAAATATTATGTGAGAAAAAAATTAAGTGTGTGAGAAAAAAATTTATGCCATCACTGACCCTGGCAGGATCGAACCAGTGACCATATGGCTTAGTGGATAGTGTTTCAAGAGAAAATAATGAAAAGCAAACAATTCAACGACCAATTTTATGGGTGGGGGAGGGTTTCATTTAACAACTTTTCTTGAATCAGTTAAATAAAATTTTCACCCTAGCGGGATCGAACCCTCGATCATTTGAGCGCAAAGTTAGACGCTTGTCATTTTACCATGTTCGAAAATTTGTTGATGCATTTAAAAAAAATATAAATAAAGATATAAAAAAAGATTTGACTAAATTCCGTCCTAACAAATAGGAAATAAGGTTACATGCTTTGTGTACTCTCAACAGGAAACCGAAAGTGTGAAAATTAAACCTCTCTTCGTTGATTCAAAAATCGGATTTTCAACCAAAAAAATCCATCCATTCAAAATTTTCTAATTTTAAGACTATTTTTATAAACTTGGAGAGAAACCAGTTTCCTTATCGTTCATGCGATCTTTATTAAATTTTTATTGACTCTCTTAAAAATTTTAGCCAATTTGGAAAAGAATTGGCTCTTTTGGATGGATATTCACAGCTCATCTTGTTGAAAATTCTAGTCTAAGATGGCACAAAAATTTATTGACCCACCAGATATTTCTTTTACCAATTATTTTTTGGATATTATTTCCGAGTTTTCTGAAGATGTTGCTTTAGTAAGTCATTCAAAAACAAGTGCTATATAGTCTGTTTCATGCCATAAGTTTGAAAAACCATAGGGTAACATGGCGCAGTGGAATTTTGCAACAAAGCGAAACACATTGGGGGTTCGATTCCGCTCGGAAATCAAGATTTTTGCATATTTTTCAAATTGCCAAATTTTAAAAACCTGATGGTTTTCCTATGCGAGGAATTCAAAAATGAAGTCCTTTTTTATTAAAAATTTTCGATGTAATTACATGAAAGTTTTAATAAAAAACAGATATCGTTTTTTATTTGCTCGTTTAGAAAAACCCCCAAACCCCTTTAAAAAGGGTTGGGTGTTTTCTATACAAATTGGAAAATATACAAAAAGGCAATTTGCAAATATACAAAAAAGTTTTGGTTGGCGAGCTGAATCGAACCCTCAATATGTCGCTTTGGTGCAAAATTCCACTGCGCCATGTTACCCCCCAATTTGTCGGACCCGAAATTTCAACAAACCACATATTTTAGATGAATCCCATTTTTTTATCACACAATATTTTTTTCCTTACATATTTTTTCTCACGTCACAATGCCATCATGACGCCGTCACATTGCGGCGCTGTCATGATGTCGTGGCACTGTCGTGACGTCGCGACGCCGTTGTGACATCTTGATGCCGTCGTGACTCTGCGACGCTGTCATGACGTCACGATGCCATCATCCCATTTTTTTATCACACAATATTTTTCTCTCATATGTTTTTCTCATGACGTCGCTACGCCATCATGACGTCGCGATGCCGTCATAAAGCCGTGGCGCTATCATGATGTCGCGACGCCATTTTGGGTGACGTCTCGATGCCGTCATGACGCCGCGATGCCGTCATGAAACCGCGATGCAGTCGTGATAGGCGTTGCAATGTCA
Organism: Acrobeloides nanus; assembly: GCA_900406225.1. Taxonomy (NCBI): domain Eukaryota; kingdom Metazoa; phylum Nematoda; class Chromadorea; order Rhabditida; family Cephalobidae; genus Acrobeloides; species Acrobeloides nanus. The sequence goes on along the minus strand of OZJO01001172.1, from coordinate 11,003 downwards.
TGACGGCTTTGTGACGTCACGAAGGCGACTTGAGAAAAAAATATTGTGTGATTCAAGAAATATGTGTGAGAAAAAAAATTTATGCCATTTTAGATTGACCCCTTGACGGAAAAAGAATTAAAGTTTTCCGATTTTAAAATTGAGATTGAAAATTTTTACCTGACACTAGCAAAAATTGGGATTCATAAAAATGAGGTCGTTGGAATATTTGCTGGAAATTCACCCGAATATTTATTTTTATGCTTGGCATGTTGGAAGCTTGGAGCTATTATTTGCCCATTAAATCCGGCTTATAAACGAGGCAATTTTTATAAAATCAAACAAATTTCGACTCCCATTTTAGGGGAATTTGAAAAATATTTCAAAGAAGTTGCCATTTCTTGGTTATTTACAGAAAAAGAATATTTAGAAAAGTTTGCAAATGTTGATATTATTGCTACAAATGTATATGAAATTGGGTACTACTTTGGATTAGCTGCACCAAGTGACAGAGTACTGGAGCAGAAAAAAATTTTTAATTTTTTTCCAAAAAAGACCCTATAGGAGTATTTTTATGCGGAGAATTGATACGCGCATTCCCGAAGCTTGAAAATGCTTTCTTCACATGAACTAGGGAAATTTAAAAAGCTTGTTTTCAAGTATTAATTTCTCCATAAATTTCTTAGTTCATGGTGAAGGAAGCATTTTCAAGCTTCGGGAATATGTGCAATCGATTTTCCGCATAAAAATACCCTAAGGCACCATTTATACTTCTGTCGCGTCGCTACGCGATAGTGCATTGTGTGTCACGCGATAGTATTTGGTTTGAAAAGACGTTTCTCCAACAACAAGCCTCGGTAGTGCAGTGACAAAGCAGTGGCTTAGTGGTCATAAGGTCGAATCCCTCTTGGAGTCAAATTTTTGCCACTCGGCCTTGTGTCGCGTCGCATGACGTCGCTTGGTCAGCACTTGCACGTCACATGCTGTCTCGCGACAGCAACTATAAACGACATTGGAAAAATTGTTCGCACTATAAGCGTAATTGCTCTGCGACGTGTCGCGATGGAAGTATAATCCTACCTAAAGGGTCTTTTTGGAAAAAATTTTTCCGGTTCCAGTACCCCTGTCATTTGAAGCAACTAATCTGAAGTAGTACCTGAAATTGTATGAAATTTAAAAAAGTTTTATTTTTTCAGAAAATTTTCATTTTGGAAGAATTTACAAAAATTTCGATTAAAGAAAAGTGTCCAATTGAAAAATGTCACCAAGCAGTAAAAAATAATGACAATGTAAAATTTTTTTAAATTTTCCAATTCGTAAATTAAATTTTTTGCAGGCGGTAATTTTTTATTCATCAGGTACAACTGGTCCTCCAAAGGGTGTTGTTCTTACGCATAATGCTCTATCAGCACATTTAGCGATTATAATGTAAATTTTAGCACTTTTCATGAGTTGAATAAAAAGCGTTAACAAGTAGCAGTGGGTATAGAAGGCGCAGTCCGATCTGGCAAGTTAAACAATGTTGAGCCGCCGAGTGAGAGGACTTTTGCACTTTCACATTTGTGCACTGACATATGAGCTCTATAGTTGCGCAACGAAATTTGCGCCCCAACATATGCGCGCTAATAATTGCGTCCCGACATTTGCGTATCCGATTTGTAAAATATCTTTCAAAAAAGGTCGAAAATTTTAAAAAAGGAAAAAGGGCGCACAAGTCGGGTGCGCAAATGTTGGGGCGCAAATGTCGGGGCGCATATGTCGGGTGCTCAAAGATCGGGTGCGCAAGTGTCGTTGCGCATATGTGAGGGCGCACAAGTCCCCCACTCGAGCCACCATGTTCGATCCCTATAGAGTCAAACTTTTGATTTTCAAGAAAAATTTTCATATGACTCCCTAAATTCGACATTATAGATTTTTGCCTATCAATATTTTCCGTAAAAAATTATTTCTAAGACAGAAAATGGCAATAAATATGTTTGAATCGTTTGCATGCCTGAAGCTATTTTTCTTGCTTAGAAAATAATATTTGACAAAAATTCTACGAGGGCGAATTTAGTGGGTAATATAAAATTTTCTTGAAAATCAAAAGTTTGATCCTGTCGGGATCGAACATGGATGTCTCAACGTTGCTTAACTTGCCAGATCAAACTGTCGTCTGCTCTATCCACTGCGCTACGTAGCTAATTTTAAAAAAGGATGATAAGAGACATGGATTTTTTTCACCCAACCATCCCTTTATATGGAACCAAAATTTTTTTGTTAAAATTTTTAGATCTCTTCGAAATTCCCATGATTTTCTAATCCTCACACCAAACGACACCGTTTTTGGAGTTTTACCTTATTTCCATGCAGGTGGTTTGCTGACACTATTCTGTATGCTAGCTCAACGAGCCAAAGTGATAATTAATCGAAAATTTTCCGAAGAAGAGTTTCTAAAAACTATCGAAAAGTATCAAGTAACAAAAATATTTTTTGATCAAAGGATATATTAACACGGGAATACTCTTTCAAAATGCGGTTTATTTGAGTGAAAGAGTATTCCCGTATTAAGCTTAAGCCTAAGCCTAGACCTACGCCTAGGCCTACATCTAGGCCTAAGTCTAAGCCTACGCTTAAGCTTAACACGGAAATACTCTTTCAAAATTTCGGCTTATTTGAGTGTTTTGGACAATGCTTAACAACTTTCACAAAAAAATTTTTTAAAGTGCTATGAGTACCAAATAAACCAACTTCAAAATCAATTCGACATAGGTGGGATTCGAACCCTGTACTATTGGACTCGAAGTAGGAAGCACTACCACTGAGCCAAGCTCACGATAAAACACGGAATTTTAATTTTGCTTATAATTTAACATGAATTTTTTCTTTTGTGCTCATAGCACTTTTTTGAAAAATTTTTTTGAGAAAGTTAAGCACGATCCAAAAAACTCAAATAACCGAAATTTTGAAAGAATATTCCTTGTTAATAGAATCTTTAGGCGTCAATTTTGAACCTTGTTCCACCTCTATTAGAATTTCTGGCCTATTCGCCTAAAATTTCTAGTTATAAATTATCTTCTTTGAGATATATTTATGTAGGAGCGGCTAAAGTGAATCCAGAATTGCAAAATGCAGTGGAGTGTCGATTGCAAAATTTAGGTGAAACAAGATTGGAAAAGATTATACAACGTAAGTGCAATCAGAAAAATGGTTCCAAAATACTCAAATAAANTAAAGTGAATCCAGAATTGCAAAATGCAGTGGAGTGTCGATTGCAAAATTTAGGTGAAACAAGATTGGAAAAGATTATACAACGTAAGTGCAATCAGAAAAATGGTTCCAAAATACTCAAATAAATGAGTTAGAAAAGTTCTGCGACTGATTTTTGGACCGGAAAAAATTTTTCTAACAAGGACCCATACATGGCTAACTTTATGTGGGGGAGTCGTTTACGCGCATTCCCAAAGCGTGAAAATGCTTTCCTGACCCTGATTCAGGGAAAACGGTGTATTTATTGAAGCGAAAATGCAACAAATTCAAAATTTCGCCGGAAAACATGGTAACTTCCTGTGATCAAAATCAAACAATTCTTTTAGATTCGAGTTTCCCATGTCGAAAAACCCCCGAATATAAAAAATCAGCCATTTTGGTGGACTTTTTGAAAATTTAAATTTTAGTTCATTTTCGCTTCAATACACTCTTCCTATACCTGAATCAGGTTAAAGAAGAGAAAACATAAAAACTTTAGTATATGGTTTAACTGAAGCCGGCGTTATTGTCTTAATGAGTCCAATTAATGAAATTGCATCTAAAAAGGAAGGAACCTGTGGAATTCCATTACCTGGTGTAGAATGCAAAGTTTGACTAGATGTTTTCTTTGGACAGATTTAACATATTTATAGATAGTCTATTCAGAATCCCTTCAAGAAGTAGCGCCAGGTGACACTGGAGAACTAATCTTAAAGACAAAAACAATGATGAAAGAATATTTTGGAGAACCGGAGAAAACAAGGTTCGAAAAAATCTTTTTTTTGCCCTTGAATCACTATCCACTCAGCTTTCTGACTTTGGCGAGATCGAACCAACGAGTAGGGGACTTTGCACCCTCACATATGCGCAACGACACTTGTGCACCCGACTTTTGAGCACCCGATTTTTGCGCCCCAACATTTGCGCCTCAATATTTGTGCCCCGACATTTGCGCTCTATAATTGTGCAACGACATTTGCGCCCCTACATATGCACGCTAATAATTGCGCCCTAACATATGCACCGACATTTGCCCCTACATTTTCTCGCCCTACATTTGCGCCTCTACGTATGCGCCCCTACATTTGCGCCCTTCTGATTTTTGCACCTCGACATTTGTGCCCCTACATATGTGCGCTAATAATTGCGCCCCGACATTTGTGCACCCGACTATATCAATTTTTAAGGGAAAAGGTGCTGCCCAGTATATTTGGGCTGGAATACAAATTCACCTCCGCCTTTTTCATTTGGGCTAGTCTATTCTTCATCACGTGAGTAAGGGAAAGCTAAAAAGCGTGTATTCCAACGATTAGAAGCTCCGATTAACTTTACTTTCGCTTGTAGCCCTACCATTTTTGAAAGTAAAATTCGTTAATCATGTATTTGGCGTGCGCAAATGTTGGGATACAGTTATTAGCGCGCATATGTAGGGGCGCAAATGTCGGGGTGCAAATGTGAAAGTGCAAATGTCAAGTGTGCATATGTGAGGGCGCAAAAGTGCCCCACCCGAACCAGCGACTGTATGACTCAGATAGTGTTTCAAGGGAAAAATTCTACGACCAATTTTATGTGGGATCTCCTTTGATAATTTTTTTTGATCTATCAAAAACATTTCACCGTGGCGGGATTGAACCCTCACTCATTTGAGCGTAAAGTGAGACGCTTACCATTTCATCATGACGAATTTTTTTCGCAATACCTTATATTTTTTGTTTATTTTTAGACAAACTTTCACCTCAGAAGGGTGGCTTCGCACCGGTGACCTCGTTTACAAAGATTCCGATGGATATTTTTACATCGTTGGGCGTGTTAAAGAACTTCTAAAAGTGAGAGGATGGCAAGTTTCTCCTTATGAACTCGAAGAAGCCTTGAAACATAACTTCTCGTCTATCAAAGAGGTTGTCATAATCGGCCTCCCTGATAGCTCATCTGGTGAAATTCCTGCAGCTGTTATAGTTTTACAAAAAGATCACCAATTAGACTCAAAAGATGTGGAAGATTTTGTTAAAGGTAAAATTTATCAGATTTTTTAAAACAATTTTATTTTTTTAAAGACAATTTTGTGAGCTATAAACAATTAAAAGGTGGTGTATTTTTTGTGGATGAACTTCCACAAACTGCTTCTGGAAAAATCAATCGGCCAGCAGTTTTGAATATGGTTTTTAAAAACAATTAGTACCGTTTTTATATGTTATCAATATCAGAAAGTTCAAATAAAGCTAGTACCACAAATATTAGTCCACCAATTAATGTAACTATGAAAAGTTAAAATTAAAAATCCTACAACATTAAACGCGCTATGTGTATCTGTCTGTTTGTACTATCTCCGTCAACTAAAGTCCAATCACGGCCTATACCAATCGATAGGGCTCGGTGAGTGAAGGAAAATGACACCAAGATCATGGGGTACCCCCTCTGGAAAAAATTTAAAAATTCAATTTTTTCATTTTCGCCTTTTAAAATTCATAAAAAATTAAGCGACGATCCTATCCACTTGGCCATGTAGGCTTGTTTGTGCCGATTTTTTTTGGCCATTTTCGACTTTTGTGCTATTGGTTTCCCATACATATTTTTGCCCAAAATTTGATTTTTCATCAAAATTTTATATTTGTTTTTTCAAATAAAATGTTCATATTTTCAAATTTTCACTAAAAAATGCCATTTTTTTAAATCAAAAATCGTCAAATTTTCGCTCAAAAATGAGATTTCTTGAATAAAAATGCAATTATTTTTTACCAAAAATTTAAAATTGGATCTCCCTCCTCCTCTCAAATTTGGCCCTAGCGCCGTCCTACTGCTACCAGCCTATAAAAATTACCTATTCTAATAGAAAGCCATTTGGAAGAAAATTCACCTAATAGGATTGCTAAACCCGTACAAATAGTGTGACCCATGATAGCTCCAAGAATTATACCATAGGTGTTATGTACAGCACCTAGTGTTATAGTGGAGAATTGGCTACGATCGCCCCATTCTTCAAGAAAGGTTAAAGTGAATGATTTTAGAAAAGTTGGAGAGAAATAAGAGAGTATTGGGCTAAAAGTATAAAGTTACCCAAAAAAGTGCATGTGATTTTTTTGGGAGTCGGAATTTTTTCTTCTAAAAACAACCCCTCTGCATGGGATTTTATCAGGGGAATTGATTGCGCGCATTCCTGAACCCTGAATATGTTTCCCTGATTCAGGGAAGAAAGAGGAGGTCGAAGCGAAAATGATCTTTCGCATTTTTATATGGAAATCATTTTTCTAGCGGTAATTTTAATTTTATGCGAGAAATCGATTATACTCTGTTTCCCACGCGTAGTCATAGAAAGTTGACGCTCTATAATGCAGTGGATAGAGAAGACACCCGTCCGATCTGGCAAGTTAAAAAACGTTGGACCCGTAGGTTCGATTCTCACTAGGGTAAAACTTTTGGTTTTCAAAAAAAGGGGGATCATAAAAGTCCACTGGAACAAATTTTACTTTTCTTTAAACCAATTTTTATCCTTCCTAATTTCTTCTTCAGCTTCCTTATATTCATGCTCAAATTTATTCGGCTTCATTTTATACGCCTCGAGAATCATTTTCAACCCGAAAATTCCAAAAATTATTGTCGATATGTATGCGACTATTTTTCGAGGAATTATTTGAGCAAAAGATCCAATCAGAGCTAAAATCAATGTAACTCCTTCATTTTTTATACAACTTTTATATGTTGCCTGATATAATAGCCATGAAAATATTGGCCGCCATAGCTCCGGAGAACACTTCACTTTTAGAATATCTCATCGACATAATAAAAGCAATAAACCAAGTGTTATCACCAAGTTCAGAAAAGAAGATTGTAGAAAATGAAGAAATAATGGCAGAATAAATGGACATTTTTGAAAAATAAAATAAAATAATAGAAATAAAGACTGGTGCTAGAGCGTAAGTGAAAATAGCGAGAGCCTTTTCTTTATTGATTTTTTTGTTGGCTCATTTGGCATAAAACTCGACTCAAAGATAAAATCTTGAACAAAGTGCAACAAACAAAAAACAAATTTTTATAAAGAAATTACAAATAAATTAAAAACAAAAAAAGGAGAAAAGGAAACGCTCGGAGGTAGGGATGTATTGTTATTGTTTGTTATAACACTAATTCATGTTTTCGTGTCAATATACAGACTTTTTTTTAAAAAATAGGGGCTTTCAATGGTGCAAATTAATTTTAAAATGTCGATGCTTGTCTATAGAAGTTGTTTTTTGACGAATTTTCGACCGTACTAGAATTTTTCTAGTCAGGGAATCGATTGCGCACATTGCCGAGGCATGAAAAAGCTTGTCTGACCCTGATACAGAGAATGCAAAGTTTTTGAGGCATTTTCGGGGTATACCCCTCGTAGGGTATCTTTCCATGGTCAAAATCAAAACATTCCTTCAGATTCGTTTCCCCAAATCGACTCCCTCCCCCATTTTTAACTCAACTACAGTACCACTCCCGAGGGGTTTGGCTAAGCCAAAAGAAAAAAAATTAGAAAAAATTATTATTATGTGACCTCACCTAGGTCTAAGGCTTAGGCTAAGGCTTAGGCTAGGGCTTAGGCTAGGGCTTAGGCTAGGGCTTAGGTTAAGGTCAAGGCTTAGTCTTAAGCTTAGGCTTAAGCTAAGGCTTAAGCTAAGGCTTAAGCTAAGGCTAAGGCTTAAGCTAAGGCTAAGACTTAGGCTTAACCTAAGGCTTAGGCTAAGGCTTAAGCTAAGGCTTAAGCTAAGGCTTAGGCTAAGGCTTAGGCTCTTAGGCAGATGGGTTTTTTGGACTTAGGCATGTTTTTCATGCTCTTAGACATCGTTTTTATGCGCTTTTTACGGTGTCGATTTTCAGATAAAACGGTAACAGATATACTTATAAAAAAATTGTTGGAAAAATCTGTGACACACCATTAAAAAGTTTTTTGTCAATCAATAATCATGTATTCGTCATTCCAATTTCTATTCATCAACCACTCACACACATATACAACAAAAAAGTTGCCGATTTTTACATAGACACATGGCAGAAACTCTCAACTCTTATCTTTGGCTTAGCCTCAGGGCTAAACTGTGCCGCGACTGCCATTTTTGTCTTTGTCAGGTCGTCAGAAAGTGGATGATGCGATTCCATTTTGAATGCATTCAAATATGGCCTAATAACCTAGGTTATCAGCGGAAAAGATGATGGCTTCTTTTTGTTAACTTTGTTTACGGCACTCTTTTTTAGTGCATATTTGTTTGGATGAAGTTTGAGATTGGCATCTTCTTCGTCGAGTCTTCTTATCTAATGATTGAAAGTGGTTTTTGTCGGTCTTGATTTTTATTTTTTCAAGCCATATATTGAATTTCTTTTTAGAAGGTATTCAAAAATTCGTGCCGCAACCTTTTTTGAGCATATTTTTCTAGGGAAATATTGTAATCCCCGATTGATCGCTGGTTCCCTCTTTGTAATTGAAGAATTTCTCTTCGATTTCCCCGCTAAATACTGCAGGGAAAAATCTTTGGGACGTAAGGGGAACCGAACCCTTGCTAGTGCGGTGTGGCCGAACACCTTGGCAGCGCACCGGACTACTACACCATAGTGGTTACTGAATGACCTGCATTGAATTTCGACCTTGTGGTAGTACCAACCGCAACAGGAGATCCGTCTTCGAACAATTGTTTCAGGATAGAGAATAGTCTGTTTCACGAGAAAATCAAAAAGTTGTCGCAAAGTGTATCCGCAAGTGTTGTATCCGCAAGTATTACTCCACAAATGTCTATTCCGCAAGTAGTACTCCGCAAGTGTGGTGGCGTCGAATTTTGAGCACGATAATATTTTTTTCATTATTATAAAGGAGATAAATTTGTCACCATTGTCACTATGAACAATTTATGTTTCATGCCCAAAATTCGCATATTTTTGACCGGTGACAAGGATTGTCACTTTTTATAACTTGCACATCCCTAATCTAAAGGCTCATTTTTTCACAAATTGCTATAGTGTGCTTTATTCTTTTTCTTCAAAGGCTTTTTTGAACAGAGAAAGTTGTATAATCTCTTGAAATTTGAGTAGGAAAGTCTATAAAATAATGTAATAAACAATAAACAAATTCGCCTAATCTTACAATTTCTGTTCGTAAATTTTTTGTAGATCATATGTCATTCTAATGTTTTTCTAAATTTTCGGCACAGCATATCAAAAATCCGAAAGTTGAGACAAGGGTCAAAATCAAAAAACAATGTCACCAATCGACTCAGCTCGCCGAGCGCTTCAAAACGAGTACCATATCGTAGGGTTTTGGGGTTTGACCCATGGCCGAGTTGTTAGTGTAACAGGATTGCACTATATGAGTCGTGGGTTCGAATCTTACGATAAAGATTTGAATTTAAAGTTATCCAAATTTCTTGAAAATTTTTGCATTTCTCTATTTTGGTCTCTAAAGCACTTTACAATCATTTTGTGGTCAGTATATACTTGCTGGGACTGTATAGTAAGATTAGGTTTTATAGAGTTTAAAATTACTATTACTATACAGCTCCAGTAAGTATATCCTGACCCAAAAATGATTGCAAAGTGTTTTAGAGGACTTTTGACAAAAAAATAAAAAAATGACTTTTGGGCGAGGGGTAGAACCCGCGCCTTTGGAGTGAAAGCCGAGCGCTTTAGCCACTCCATTATGAGCAAACCCCAGACCCCGTGAAATGGTACTCGTTTTGAAGCGCTAGGCAAGCTGAGTCGAATGGCAACATTGTTTTTTGATTTTGATCCTTGCCTTCATCTATACAGCCCCAGGCTTAGGCTTATAAATTTCTTTCGGTACTCCGTGGCGTTCTAACCACTAGGTCGTGGGCATGAAAAATTTAATAAGTTGGGCGCATCACAAGGATTTTGTGCCACTGCTAAGAAATTTTGAATTTTTAATAATTTTTCAATTGTAGTTGTTCAAAATTATTACTACAGCTGTAACTGCTACTGCCGTTACAATGGCTATTAATACGGCATGGTTTAAAAAATTGCGCTGGTCTTTGCTGTCGGAAAATGAAAAATTCCGAAAGGTTTAAAAGTTTTCAAGTTTAAAAAAAGTTTGGAGCTACTACACAATAGAGGGGACCATCCACGTAAAAATTTTTTCAAAAATCTTTTCTGGAAATGACCCCTCTAGGGGTAAAAACATGCAGGGAATCCGAATTTGATATTTTCGAAGCAAAAAAACACTTCCCTGGTTCAGGGAAGGCATATTGTGTATCGAAGCGAAAAGTCGCAAAAATTTCATTTTTGCCTAAAAGCGAGTAAAAATATGTGGGGGATTCGAATTTGACATTTATAAAATTCCTCGGATTCAATAAAAGCTATATCGACGCGAAAATTCGAGAAAATAACATATTTTGGTCTAAAAACAACGCTTTTTCTTTCCCCGCAAATTTTTACCCCAAAAGGGTGTCATTTTTAGGCAAAATTTACATTTTTGTGACTTTTCGCTTCAATACACAATATGCCTTCCTTGAATCAAGGAAGCGTTTTTTCTTTTTGAAAATGTCAAGCGAAAAAACGCTTCCCTGGTCCAGGGAAGGCCTGTGTATTGAAGCGAAAAGTCGCAAAAATGCGATTTTTGCGATTTTTTGCTTTAATATACAGACCTTTCCTGAATCAGGGAAGCGTTTTTTCGCTTCGAAAATGTCAAAAACGGATTCCCCGCATATTTTTACCCTTAGAAGGGGTCATTTCTAGAAAAATTTTTCACGTAGGTGGCCTCCCTATTGTGTAGTAGTTCAAAAAGTTTAATTACTTTTTAGATCGATGAAGCCATAGATAAGGCAAAGACT
>OZJO01001171.1:39571-64978 GCA_900406225.1 Acrobeloides nanus | reverse complement strand
TTTTTCAATGCCATTTTTAGGGGCTTTTTTGAATGTTTATCGAAAAAATCGTTCTATTTCATCAAAATATGGTTAATGACGAATTTTTTAAGACCAAAATCACCGGATTTGGCAATTGCAGCGCGGAGCCTATAGCTTTTGAAGTTGATGACCAAATTTAATGAAAACTTTCAAAAAATTTTTTGTAGTTTTTAGATTTTTGTATTTGGACTACAAACTACAAATCCGCAACTCGGCATTTCCGAAAAAACAGCCTTTATTGACCTTCAAAATTTACCTTTCTTGCATTTTATCCGAGAATTATTTCATTTCAAGGCAGCCTGAAAAAAATAAACTGAAAATAATGGATATGCAATCTCAGTTCCGCAACGGCACACCGTGCTTCTTCAAAAACCCTAAAAATGATCCATATTTGGGTTATTTTATGCGGAAAATCGATTGTGCACATTCCCGAAGCTTGAAAATGCTTCCCAGATCCTGATTCAGAAAGTAAGTATGTATATAAAGCTAAAAATACAAATTTATACACTTACTTTCCTGAACTAGGATCTGGGAAGCATTTTCAAGCTTCGGGAATGCGCGCAATCGATTCCTGCATAAAATTATTCCCATTGGGTCATTTTTAGGATTTTTGAAGAAAAAATTCAGATCGAAAAAAACATGAAAAAATTGCCCAATTTCCGATTTTTTTATACACTCTGTACATTATTTTATTTGAAAGCTTTATTTTTATAACTGTTAACATATTAGCAACGAGGACTGGCAATAAAATGCATGAGGCATGATTACATAACAAAGCTCAGAAAGTTTGACAGAGTAAGAATCTCAATCAATGAAAAAAGTTGCATAGTTTGACAAGAACTGGGCGATCGATTAAATGGAAAATTTCAAGCAAAAATCACAATTTATACACAAATAATCGTTCTATTACTCACGCTTCTTCAGGAGCATAAAAAATATTTTTTAAATTAGTATAGAATCTGAAATTTAGATCAGCTTATCAAAACGATTTATTTGCTGCAAATTTGACAAAATAAACAAAAAATTATAACTGCACCCCAGCATACATGGGCAAGTATGACAATCCGAACCAACTCACATCGCAAATTGGTGAAAATTAGGGAGGACCTCGCAAATTTTGGGAAAATTTTGCTCAAAATTGCGCGATTGAATTTTGGGTCCAGCTTTTTTATAGTTGGGGCTGAAACGGATTATAGTGACAATATAACACATAAATATTTTGTTAATTATGATGGTTGTAAGAAAAAGTTATTAATTCCCAAAAAGTTTGTAAGCTTAGAGCTCTAGTTCACTTTGTTGGATTCACTTATCATGGTCCAAAAATCGATTTTTTTTTCTTTTAAAATCAGCCGAAAAACATTCTATTAGGGGTTTTTAATCAAGATATTTTCATACAAAAATAACATCACCAATGTGTTTCTCGACTAAAAAACCCCCTACAGGATGAGCCAAAAAACCCGTACTATTGCGTTTTTTGGTGAAAATTTTTTCAAAAATCACCTACAAGGGGTATTTACATGCGATTTTTGAAAAATTTTCGCCAAAAAACGCAAAAGTACGGTTTTTCGGCTCACCCTATAATAGGATGTTGGCGTACATAAAGTTGACATGAAAGGTTGACACAATAAAGTTGACATGAAATTTTATTCAAAAATGACTGAAAATATTTTTTTCACGTAGGTAGCCCCCTGCTTGGATTAAATTGCTTTTAAAAAAATTTCCCTGACCCCCTACAAAATTTTAAAAAATTGAAAATCGTGTCAACTTTATCGTGTAAAAGTCAACTTTATGTACACCAGGATGTTTTTACAGCTGATTTTAAAAGAAAAAATTCGACTTTTGGACCATGATAAGTGAATCCAACCAAGTGAACTAGTTCCGAAAACTTTTTTCGGTTTTTCATTTCAATAACTTTTTCTGCTACAAAATAATCTAAATAGAAAATAACTATTCAATTGGATTAATAACAATATTGGACTTCTTCTTCTCCGTTTTGTAACAGCAAAAACATCTCCGATATCTTGGGTCATCCAAGTCGAGCTCCCGTCCAAAATAGTTGATGAGTCGTGGATGCAATCGGAAATGAAGTGCTTTATCGGATGGTTGAGGCAATATCTCTAAAAAAAATATTATGGTTTAGAAGAGTTGAATGGAACCAAATCACCTCCATCTAAATTCCAGGCTCCTTGTTGAACTTTTTCCGGCTCCACAGTGTTTTCGCCAAGGATTAACGCTCCGGGCGTAAAGGTCCAACGTGAGACGCGATAGACATGTAAATCTCTTTCCAATGGGATGAGCTAAGATGGTTGACTTAATGAAGTTAAAGGGGAAGGGCCGATTGAGGCGAGTTATTGCAAAAAATTTTTTAAACTCGCCTCAAATGGCTCTCCTCCTTTACAAAAGATACATACCACTTCACGAATCAAAATCAAAGGTCAACAAATTTATAAAAATTTCTCCTCGTGTCTACGGTAACTTTGTGCAAGGAATTCAAAAAGCGCATATTCAAGTCGAATAAAACATTTTCTTTAGTCATATCGTGATTTTATCTATGTCCAATTTCGGGTATAATGATTTTTGCCTATGATCCACTTTTCAAAGTCAAGCATAGTGTTTTTCCGTGAAAATTCGATTTTTTTCTCAAAAATTGGAAAAAATATAAAAAATAGAACTTTCGATCTTATGGCAATTCTTAGAAAAAAGACATTTGAAAAAATGTCCATTTTTTTTTAAAATTTTCATATACCAAAACGATTAATGGACGAAAAAACCAAGGGTGGTGTCTTATCGATGTAGAAAATATGGGCTGGGACCAATTGATGGTGGCGTCTTATCGAGATTCGACTGTATACATAGTACCTAAAAGATTCAATACATACCCCTTTTCCTCCATACATAGCCACTTTTCTCAAAATTCGAAAATTCGCACATCTTGACACTTTTGGAACCATAGCCAAATCCATAGAGCCATCACCCAATCCAGTATATGGAGCCAGGCAATATGGAGTAAATGGACTAACACACGGGATAACACAGCAGATCACGTGGGTAAAGTCCGTTTGCCAATGATATGTATGGCTATCGGTTTTTGTTCTGGAAAAAAATTGATTTAACAATGAAAAATCAAAAAATTGATTACCCATCACAGATTTCACATGGCTTTTTGCATTCTGGAAATTTCAGAGGCTGTTCAGGTTGATTACTTAGAGTAAAGGAGACTCGTCCAAAATATGTTGGGTGTAGAGCTGTAGTGCGAAGAGCTGGAAAACTTTTGGATTAGCTGTACTCAGTAGCCGGATCCCCAACTACGGAGTGAGGGCACTTTTTTAAAAATTTAGGGCAAAAATAGCTATGTTGGTGATTTTTGGTGAAAAAATAACATTTTTTTAGTGAAAAAATTGAAAAAAATGGAATAAGTGTCCCCCCGTGGCTACGTCACTGGCTGTATTCAAAAGCAGTATTTTAAGCTCAAAAAACAATATTTTAATTTTTGAGCTTTATTTAAAGCTTACCTGACCACTGATATCGAATCGGACCCATGCATCTATAGTGTTCCGAATCTCGTAGCACATCTCCTAACCAACCATATGAAATTGCATTCGCCGAAACTTTGAGCAATTTTCTTCCTTCATGAACAGTCGCCACGTCCACGGCACATTTACTTCCTATTGCAATGTGTATGGCAGCTGTGGAGCAATCATCCGTGCCATGCACCGTGGAAACAATCGAGTTGGCCGAGCCGGCACCAATAATCCCAAATCGCATTCGAGGCGTTGTAAGAGAATCGATTTCGATGTCGGTTATATCTTTGTTACTGTCTACTTGAGCTCTAAAAATCGGATGAAAATTTTTCGAATACATTGAGTTTAATCTCCCACCAGTAACTTTTGTGTGAAAGGAAAATTCAGCGGCATATCCAGGATTCAATTTCGGAGAGGTCCAGTGGCGTAGCTAGGGGTAGGGAACCCGGGATGGTTCCCAGTGACGTAACCAAAGGGAGAGGCATGAGTTCCATAATGATGCTTCAAAATCTGTTACATGTTTCAAAACATGTAACACGTTTTTTGAAATTCTACGAAACTTGTTACACTTATGGATTACTATTATTAGCCTCAAATTAAGTAACTTTTTTAGCTATCGTGTGTAATAAGTTGTTTGGAAAATTTTCGAGAAAAATCAAAATGTTTAACAAGTTTAAAACATGTAACATCCTTGAAACTTGTTAAGCATTTTGATTTTTCTCGAAAATTTCCAAACAATTTGTTACACAAATAGCTAAAAAGGTTACTTAATTCGAGGCCATAATAGTAACCCATAACTTGTTACACTTATGGGCCATAAGTGTAACAAGTTTCGTAGAATTTCAAAAAACATGTTTTGAAACATGTAACATATTTCGAAGCATCACTAATGCCGATATATCGAGGTTTGACTGTACCTAATCACGGTCGAACACAACACTTCGTTAAATAACCCATCACCACCAACTGACACAATCCCATCAATAGAATTCCACGTCTCTGGGTCCAATTCCTGCATGTACTCATAACAATGATTAGCTCTCTCCGTCAAAAGAACTTTGGCTTGAACTCCAGCTAGGTCGAATAAAGGAGCCACCTAAAAATTGACGAGTTGCAAAATAAAATTTTAAAAAGTAGCTGCATACTTGATTTTCATAAATCGTCTTTGCTAGACCTTTCCCTCCATAGGGATTGATGAACACTAGCAGATTCTTTGGTCGATATTCAAGCTCTAAAAATGGACTATTAACAGGGCTCGAATGAAAAAATGAAAATCCGAAAAAAATCAGATTTTCACTAGATTATACTGCCCAAAACCAGAACATTTTTGATAAATCAGAAACATTCCGAGTCCTGGTTATTACCCAAAAATGTAAATTAATCCATACCTTTCAATGTATTCTGTAAAATCTGTTCCCATTGTTTCTTTTCTGTCGTAGTGGTAAAGAACACAGCTGCCTCACGAATCCTCCAAATATATACATTTACTCTGATAGTATAATAGATAAATATAGCATTTGGGGTGTCAGAACTAGAGTCATCTTTGCCAATACAAGTGGGTAGTCCTTTCTTCAGCTTAATAGGAGTACTGCGGATACATAAGATTTCATCGAAACCAACGTTGATTTTGTGTTTGGTAGAGACCCCATTCGGCCTAAAAAATAAAGTTTAAAAGTAATTTAAAAATTTTTTAATCAGCTCATTCCAGCCAAAAGAGATTTTTTCTAAAACTCACTTGAGCAAAACAAATTCCAACACTTTTTTCGCCTTATCAAAAGTCATCCTGTGATATTTCTCGTCTGTAGATTTTACAATAACAGAAGGTAACACCGCAGAGTTGGGCGATTGTTGAGTAGAATTAGGGGAAACTGGCTGAAGGGTACCATTTGTTCCATCTATGTTGATAGTTAGAGGAACTCTCTCGGCATGCTCATTTTCTGACATCTCTAGAAAATGATGTTTCATTTTTTTATAATTTAAAGGGCGGAGAAGTCTGGCAAAGGATGTACGAAGCATACATGGGCAGCACTCCAGGTGGAATTTTCAAAAAAATCCACGACCCTCATTTGGTCCCCCTCGATGGGTCAAAAAGTTGGCGATCAAAAAAATTGGCAAATTTAAATTTTAAGAGGGGACGTAGAATGTCGACCTTCCAACCCACATTCTACGTCCCCCAACACTCCCTTGACCCCGAACCACAATTCCCCCCCCCCCCCAGGTGAAAAAACCTGAGGTCTGCCCATGTATGGTACGAAGTCCTGACATGGGATGCAAAGTATACTCCCTTATGATTTGGCCCAATATTTCTGAAAATTAAAAAATGACCCCCCCCCCTATTATGATTTTTCCCCAAAATTTCAATTGTTTCACTAAAATAGGCCATTTTTTCACCAAAAAAGCCCAAATTTTGGCAAATTTTCGCCAAAAATTATAAAGTTCTGAGCATTTTCAGCTTAAAAACAAGCAATTTCAAAAAAAAATGCTGGTTTTTTGCTTATAGTAAGAATTTTTAATAAAAAATTTTCGCGAAGAGCGCGACGACCAAAAAAAGTCGCCAAAATTTTACACTTCAGCCCCTCCGAAACTTTTTTTGGCTACACCCCCGTATGCAGTGACGTAGCCAGAAATTTCGGAAGGGGGCATATTACCTTGGTCCCCCAAAATGATTTTTTTCGCGATTTATAAAAAGGCAAAAATCATGAAAATATACAATTGAAAAAAATTTTTACACACAATTCTCAACTCCAATTATATTTGACTGTCTTAATTACAAATTCTATTACAATTGATTAAAAGTAACAAATTANTTTTTACACACAATTCTCAACTCCAATTATATTTGACTGTCTTAATTACAAATTCTATTACAATTGATTAAAAGTAACAAATTAAAGAAAAATCGGGTGACTAATTGGGCAATTTATAGACCATCGAGACGCATTTGGTGCTCAGTCCAATTCCGTTATTTCTCGATCGATCCATTCGCGCTCCTGCTGCGAGCCAATATCTTTTGCGCACAGTTGTCATTCTACATTCTAGAACCTTAAACCGGGGTTTGAATTTGGCGCAATATTTTGACTCGTATTGACGAAATTTTTTGCTTTGCACCTTGATGACAATGACGTGATCATATCTTTTTTGTTATTGCATAAGCACGTGAACAATCTGTGATCGGATAAATGTATTTTATTGTAAATTATACAAAAAGCTAAATTTTTCTAGCATACACAATCACGGGACGAATCGATGGGCCGAACGAGAACGGAACACAAAAACGGAGCGGACAAGAACGGGACGATTTTTTTCTTCAGATCCCTAAGGTGGGGCTTGGGGGTTGACTCTGGGGAAGCTCGAGATCGGTCCTGGAGGTGGGGAAATTGGGAATCGACCTGGGAGCTCGGGCATACACAATAACGGGACGATTTTTTTTCTTCAAATCAGCTCAGATAAATAGGTCAATCTTTGACAAAACAAATTTTATGACCTATATGGGTAATTTGATGCGAGGAATCGATTGCGCGCACTCCCGAAGCGCGAAAACGCCTCCTTCATTTTGTTTTCGTTGAAAATGTCGATTTTTTAACAATTTTTGTTCGCCAGACTTCGCATGAATTTTCTAAACTCGATTTTTCATCACGATTTGCTTATCGTAGTGCATTTGGATGTTGATTTTTTTGTCCTGTAAACGAAAATAATATAACAGTTTCTGGAATAACATTTGCAAAAAGCTCGACTCCATGTTTAAAGCCGTTTCGATATCCATGATGTCCAAGAGTAGTTTCTTCAGCTTATCTCATATGTACGTCTGGGCCAACGATTGAAGATGCCTATTTTATAGACAGCACTCGGACATATATCGAAACATGCCAAATCCTGCTAATATATCAATCGAAGGGAATTACGATAATTCGGGGTTTTTGGTCGAACTATGCGCTGTCGCGGCAATCAAAGAAAGTACACATCACGTTATCGACTCCTCTGTCGTGCATAAAAGCAAGGTTGAGAATGAGAGCAACCGCATGAAACAAGATGAAGGAAACGTTTTCGCGCTTTGGGAGTGCGCGCAATCGTTTCATCGCATCAAATTACCCCTATATAGGTCATATTGAGTAAAAATTTTTCTCGGAGATTGATTTATTATCTGAACCCCTTTAAGGAATTTTTAGATAGTGTAAAAGACTTTTTCTCTATCTTTTATCCTGAGTAAAAAAGTCTTTGACACCATATCAAAATTCTTTTTAGGAACCGAGATCTGAAATCGTTCTTGTCGTTCCATTATTTTTCTTCCGCTTTTGTGTTGCTTCAACGATCTTTCCATCCCATTCTTTTCTATGCCATTTTTCTGATAGAGTTTTTTACATAAAATTTATGACATTGCGTGATTTGTTATTTTTGCGTGACTTTCGTTTGTTTAAAACAAACTTTTCGAGAAAACTGAGCTTTGGGTATCACAAAAATTTTGTAAGGATACTTATTTTGATAATGAATTTGATCGATTTCTAGAAAGATTCGTTCAAAATCTCTTTTACCAAAGTTGTAGAGCTTGATTTCTTCTACAATTTTCTTAAAAATTATTTTTGATGAAAATCGATAGAAAAACGAGAAAATCGCACGAAAAAGTAATAGCCCCTAAAAATTTTTGTGATATAAAGCTCAGTTTTCTTAAAAAAGGTGTTTTAACCAACCTTTTTTGAGATGAAATATGACTTTTCTATATAGCTATGCGTTAAAAATGGCTCAAGATCAAAGTTCTATGGAAGATAAAGATGATCCAACAAAAGTTTTGGAGAGAACTTTATGTCAGCTAGAAAAGTTAACTCTAAAGAATGAGCAGATAGCAGCAAATTTGGTGCCAAATAAAAGAGAAAGCAGTGAAATTGTGCAATGTCCGCCCTCTTGTTCACGAATTCTTTCATTTTCTTTGAAGTATGTTACCAACTTTGCATTTTATTGAAAAATTTGGATAGCTCAAAATTAGTGTTCGATTCCGTCCCGAAAATCCCGAGATTTTTGGCATCTCGTCCCGAAAAATTTGATCGAAACTCGATCCCGTTTCGGACCCGACCTTCCCAAAATCGAATCCCATCTCGAGTTTGGATAAATTTACACCCCAAAAACGATGTATTAGAAAAAATTTGTTTGAAAACCATTTTTTGACTAAAAAATTGTATTTTTTAGGACAAAACTTGTATTTTTAAAGATTTTTTGGTGAAAAAATGACAGTTTTATCCGTCGAAAATTTCTTAGGGTTTTCCACTATAAAATGAGTGTTTCTCGCGAAAAAACAGGGGATTAAAGTGATTTTTGAAATTTTTTTGAAAAACTCGAAAAAATTGCCTTATGTTTTTGCCCAATTTTTCAGAAAAAACATAATGGGGGACCAAGGTCAAAATTTTTGAAAAAGTTCCCCCCCCCCCTTTACGCCACTGTTTTGAAGTGACCGCTTTTTCTTTATTATATCACAATTTTTAGTGAAAATCCTTCAAACTGCCGTTTTCGACCATATTCTGTACCTCGCATCCTTAGACGCCTTTCTGTTGACTTATTGCCTCATCGAATAAAAGACGACTCTAGCCACCGTCGTGCCAGTATGTCAAGTGCTCAACTTTATTCGCCTTTAGATGGCATTCAATTAGAAGGCGACTTTAAGAACCTATCAATTCGGCTTCTACGAGATTCTTTTAAGACTATACGGGACTCTCCGAAGAATGCGCCAGCAGCACCTTCGAGAAATCCTTCAGGAAATCAAAGCTGCTCACAAGAAGTTGCTTTGCATTCGTCCTCTTGCTGCTCTTGTGTTTCAGCTGAAGAGCAAGGAGAAATCGATGAATTAACCGAATACTTTCAACATTTTGTAGCAGTCTGCCCGAAAATGTCTGCTTTAGCAGAGTCTATGTATGTCTAGTAATGTGCATATACACAGGGTGAGCCAAAAAACCGTACTTTTGCATTTTTTGGTGAAAATTTGTCAAAAATTTTTTTCAAAAATTACCTATAAGGGGTATTTTCATGCGAGAAATCGATTGCACGCATAGAAAAACTTTGAAAACGCTATAGATGATTTTTGAAAAAAATTTTTAAATTGTCTCCAAAAAAACACAAAAGTACGATTTTTTGTTCACCCTGTATTTTGTTTTTTATGATGTTATAGAGAGGAGCACATGATAAATTTTTCAGACAGCCAAAAAACTTGAAAGCTCAAAGAAAATTTAAAAAAAATTCTTTCGCCTTCTTTATGACAGTTTATACGGTGACTTATAAACATTATCTGTATTTGAAATGGACATATAGTCCGTTTTAGCTCTAACTATAAAAAAGCTGGACCCAAAATTCAAAATCCGAAGTCGACATCCCGTCCGATCTGGCAAGTTAAGCAACGTTGGACCCTCAGGTTCGATCTCGCGAGGGCAAAAAGTGAATATTTTTGTGAATATCAAACTTTTTGCCCTCGCGAGATCGAACCTGAGGACCCAACTTTGCTTAACTTGTCAGATCAGACAGGATGCTAACTTCGGACATTGACTTTTGGGTCCAACTTTTTTTATAGTTGAGGCTGAAACTGACTATAAATGTAATTCAATTTTTTGTTCTGTGTTGTCTGATATTGTGCTGTACAAATTTTAAAGATATTTTATTAGCGATATAAATAATATTTTTTACAACTCGCAAAAAAAAAATAAAACTTCAGATTTTCACAGAACTATTAGTTGCAAGATTTGCTGAATCATCAAAGGAAACAAATTTGTTGAATGAGAGATATGGGAATGCTGGATTTCTTGCAGAAACAACTTTACATCCTTCGGCTAACCAGTTTCTAGTTCGGCTAACATTGTCTTTTCCAACATATTTTTCTTCGAGCCAACGGACGAAACGATCTTTTCGGCGTTTGGAGATTTCTCGGTGTTTCTAAAAATTAAAAGTTTAAAAAATTTAATACTCAAGTTGATATTTCAACCATTAAAGGGTGTTCCAAAAAATCGCCATCTGGTAATTTTTTGGCGGAAAATTTTCAAAAATTTCTCACATAAAAAACCCCTAATGAGTAATTTTGAAGAAAAAATTTTTGAAAATTTTCGCCACAAAATGACCAAATAATGATTGTTTTTGGAACATTCCGTAAATTTGTTTGAAAGCTTACACTTTTAGCCAATCCTGGAGCACCTTCCCGATAAACAATTTCCCTTGTTGACCGTATATACTGAAATCGGTAGCCCATTTGCGACGAGAAATACACCTTGAGATTGTTGCTAATATGAACCGTCCCACCAGACCTATTATTGACCTCAGATCTAGCTCGACCTTTTCCATTTTTGTTCTTCCCATTATTTCCATTTTTCGAAGTTGGTGTCTCGTCTGGAGATTTGGATTTTGACTTGCGGGTCTTTTTGGAAGAGCTTTCTTCGGTGTTTTCTGGTTCAGCTTTTTCATCAATGTTTTCTTCGTCGTACTGGATTCGTGACTTGCCAAATCGGACATTTCGTGAGAGGAATACTGGTTTGGCTTGCATTCTTTTTAAAATTTCTTGGGGTAAATATTCGTGGTTGACTTCCTAATAACAAAATTTTAGTGGGTGGTGGTAAATTGAAGATTCTTACGATACCATCCTCCAATGGATTGGAATAAGATAGATCCTCTTTTACAGGGTGAGCCAAAAATGAAAATACTCCTTATAGGTGATTTTTGAAAATTTTTCGCCAAAAAACATAAAAGTAAGGTTTTTTGGCACACCCTGTGCGAGTACATCTTGGGCAGGCATATAAATATTAAAAAGTACTTTTAAATAACTTCGTATATAAGCATTCCACTCTGCCAAATCAACAACCTCTTGTCCTGCCTCTTCGGAATCGGTATCAATTAACTCAATTGCAACCATAGGACAATTTAGATGCAAAAAGAAAATTTTGAAGCAGTTTTGGTTGATCATTAGCTAAAATTTTTAGTTTATATAAAATCAACACAATACAACAACCTCTTCTGCAGCAATTTCATATTTTTGCTCTTGACCTACAACTTCGGGGTCATTTGTATTTCTATAGCTGGGTTTTTGTTGAAACTTATTAGCCAGCTCAGCACACTTGATATTGAGATCATCGGTGACGAAATTTTGGAGCTGCCTAGTAATTGAAGCAATTAGTTTGTCCATAGTAAAAGCGACATAAGCGTCAGTGCCGAAGAGGTTTCTAAACAATTTTCACTCATTTAGAGTCGCCACAAGCTATCGTGTCCCCACAATCAACGGCACAAGCTATCGTACGAAGTCATCGTACGAGTGTAAAATACATTCGTACGACGGACGAAATGGCCACAGGCTATCGTACGATGCCATCGTACTGCGTCGTACGACAGCTTGTGACGATTTCGTCGTACCCTTACGTTAATTTTACGATCGTACGATGACTTCGTACGGAAGCTTGTGGGGCCGTCGTACTTTCGTACGATAGCTTGTGCCGTGCTTGTGGCGACCCTTACTACGAATTCACCTCGAAAAATTCCATTATTTTTACTCTTTTAAACAAGTTTTGATATTTCAAATCGTTTTTACCTTTTTTTCTCACTTGATTGAAACAATTTTTTGATTAAAACAAGATCCGTGAGAGAATCGAGCTTTGAGACCAAGGTCATGTCACAAAATTTTTTCGATGCTGAAAAGAAGCTCAAGATTGAAAACAAGAAGGAGATGGAAACAAGAAGTTCAAGATGGAAAACAAAAAAAGATATGATACCGACCGAAATCATTTTGAATCATATTTTTCTGAATATTGTTGAAGAAAACTGTACAGAAGTTCAAGATGGAAAATAAGAAAAAAGATGGTTATAGCACCAGATATTGTGTATTTGTTATATTTTGTATAAATAAATGAATTTGAATGTTGAATAAAAGTGGTCGAAAATCATTGGGATATCAAAATTTGTTTGAGTAAAAATAATGAAATTTTTAGAAGTGAGTCCTGTGCCATTAGTTGTTCAATTGTTTTTTTTTGCTTTACCTCAAACCATCTTCAAACACGGCTGTTTCCACTTGACCATCCAACAAATTTTTGAGCTCCTGAATCAATGTTGGATAGTAATTTTCCGGCGACTCCGCCGGCTTCTTCGTCAACCGCAGACCCAAATTTGAATCCGTGGCATTCGACAACTGAGATTCAATGCTGTCTTTTCCATGCTTCTTGAAAATTCGATCTTGATGCTCTTTAATCTTCTGCTCCAACTTATACTCTTCTAGTAGCTCTGAAGCCTTGGTTTTGAGTAGTGCCAATCTTTCACATAGTAAATGATGTAATCGAATAAAAACTAGCCAACTATTCGTTCCAAAGAACAGCATGTAGGTTCCTGGGTTGGCTAACGTTGTAGTCAATTTCTTTTGATTCAGAGAATTTTCTTTGGCTGAACCGAAGTTCTTTCTGGCAATAGTTTTCTGGAGTCGTTTCGATCGAGTAGTTCTCGGCTCATTTAGTTCACCTTCGTCCGATTCATTTTTGTCGCTCATTTCACCTTCATCTTCATCATCAGATAGGTCTTGCTGGACAATGGAAAATAGTTGAGGAATCATAGAGCGTAGATATTTTTTGATAAGAGCTTTTTCTTTCTTAGCAATGTTTTGTTGGCGTCGAACATGGTGGATCACTAGTTCATTCACGTCGTAGAGGACAGAAACATCTTCAGGATATTCAAGAACCATATGGGGACCCATTTCGTTTGGACCACCATTTTCCATACGAGTTAGGCGCTAAAAAATTGAAAAAATGTTATTTTTTCGTGAAAAATTGAAATGGACATTTTTTTAAAACAAATTTCCAGGTATGGAAGCGGTATTGTAATTCGATTTTACAAAAAATTTGATTTTTTGTCAAAAAAAAATCGCATTTTTTTTGGCAAAAATGGCTTTAAAAAATCGCATATTTGGCAAAAAATAGCCATTTTTGGTGAAAAAATGGACACTTTTTTCAAAAATTGTCAAAATTAGAAAAAATACCGGTCGTCCCCATCCTCCGCCCCCTTGGCTATGCCATTGAGCCGGCCCAAAAATTATGCCCTTTACCACTGTCTCTACAGGGTGTGCGGAACCTTGTAGGCTTAGGCCGAGATCTTGGTGTCATTTTAAAGCTACGAACGTGAGTATTAGAACCACCCTCCTCCCCCCAGGGTAAGTTCTCTTACATCGTCATAAATCGTTTCCATTTGATGAACCAACGCCTTGCTCCTAATCAGCTTGCTATCATTGACCTTGAACACACTGGCTTGATGATCCAAACTTTTGAGATAGTTCTTCTCCGTTTGTTCCCTCCAAATTCGATTGAAAGCTTCTTGCGCTTCTCGCCATTCAATATCCTTCTCTCGGAGTCTCTGCAGCACTTGAGGCACAACCGCCATTGGATTCTTTTGTAGACCTTCTAGCACCTTATTCGCGTGTTCACCATAGATTTTCTTGACAGCTCTCAACATCAAAGTCGGCGATGAGCATCCATAGCAGTTGTCCAGCCGGAACTTTTGTTGTTCATCAGATCGCATGGCTAGCATCTTCTTTCGAACTCCGTCCAATGCAGCAATGGCTGCTTTGTTCACTTCGATGAGTATGTCCACTTCGAATCGTTCATCTTCGGTTCGATAGATGAAATCTTCATACTGGGATTTTTTTGATGAGACACAAGAGGTATCTTCTGAAGACCAAGATGGGAATGAGACCCATGTATCGTTCAAGACTTCTTTGCATAGCGGAGTTCTTCCCGAACAAGTTGGACGTTCATACGAGTCAGGAAGAGAGCGATAGCTGATGCCGAGACGTTTGCATGAAGAATAGTCGATTTGGTGGGCTAGTTCCAATGGAACTCGTTGTTCGATTGGCTTGTTGAAAGATTTGTCGCTGTCTTTCTTCGATGTGGACGTGCCCAAAAGCTCTTTGAAATATTTCATCAGATCTGGGTATCTGGAGAGAAACGGTGCGATCAGTTCGAGTAATTCATGTTTGGAGATCAAACTCTTGTTGTAGAGCAGAAGACATCGGAAGAAATTTTGCACCACTTCTTCATTTCCCAGAGATTTTCGTACTTGTTCGAAGAAGACAAAATCATCCACTCTTGAATATTTGAGCACATCCTGGACTTTGAAGTCATAATCAATAGAAGTAACAATCTTGGATTTTTTAATATTTTGCGCACTTGGATGCTCTTGGCTGCGTTTCTTGGGTGGAAGTTTTTCCTTGGCTGAAGCTGGTTCGGGACGTTCGGATTCTCCATCGGGAGCTTTTTCGGTAGCAGATTGTACTGGAGTGGTCGCAGCCGGTGGTTTGGCTGGTTGAGCATCGGGTAGAAATGAGCTAAAGTCGTGTAGAAGGTCGGGCTCATCTTTGAAAAGTTCGGCCACTCGGCGATACACTTCTCCCTCGCCGGCGGTTCTTCGAAAATCGGAATCGGTGTTCATCTTTTGATAGCTTCCCAGAATATCCAAGAATTGGCGATACACTTCGGGACGGTTGGAGAATCTTTCCTAAAACAGAGATACAGGATGTCCGTCAATTATGTGAACATCTTGATTTTACATTTTTTTTTATTACTCAAATATGTATTCTAAACTTATTTTTTATAGATATAAAATGAAAGGCTATAAGAATTTGAGAGAAGCTATTATTCGCGCGCACTATTGAGGAAAAACACAGCGTGAAACGTTGAATCTCTGAAAAAGGCGTTGAAGAAGGCCTGGAAAGAAATCACCCTGGATACTCTGGTGAAGATCATGGACAACTTCCCGAAGCGCCTGAATGCCTGCATCGATGCCAAAGGTGGCCATTTTGAATAAATCTATTTGTTTTATTGTTATAAATTGTTTTTTGTTGGTTTTGAGTAATAAAAAAATGTAAAATCACGATGTTCACATAATTGACGGACACCCCGTATAGATAAATTTCTGAAAAGGAACATTATGAACTCATGGTCAAAATTTTTGATCATGAGTTCGGACTGTTTCTTGTGAGATTCAGTGGCGTAATTACAAAGTGAGCCAAAAAAACCGTACTTTTGAAAAAAATTCATCAAGAATTGAAAAATTAGTTAAAAATTGAAAGTTTTTTTTCGATTTTTAGCCTTGGGTGGCCCCCCTGATTCACAATAGCTCCAAATGGCCATTTTCTAAAAAATTTTTCCTGAATTGGAATTACGCCACTGATGAGTTTCACTCGAATACCTTGATCTTATTCAAATAATCCACCGCCTGCCCAAATTGTATTGGTTGTTGAACAGAAACATCGTTTTCTGGCACCACATAAGCAACATCAGACTCCGATTCAACATATGCCAAGTCAGACTGTGGTGGA
The DNA here is from genome assembly GCA_900406225.1 of Acrobeloides nanus. Classification (NCBI taxonomy): domain Eukaryota; kingdom Metazoa; phylum Nematoda; class Chromadorea; order Rhabditida; family Cephalobidae; genus Acrobeloides; species Acrobeloides nanus. Next base: position 49,129 of record OZJO01001171.1, on the reverse strand, counting down.
GGAAGATCTTCCTCAAATGGTTGTGTCTCCATAAGACCAGCATCGCCATAATTCGATGGTCGGCCATACTCATCATTGATAAGAATTTGAGTAGTTCCCGATGGCTCGGTAATAGTGATTCTTGAGCCATGTACTTCCACATGGAATCCAGGTGGAAGAAAAGTGTTGAAGCCAGTAATAAGATTAGGCCTATTGCCGAACAAACGGCTAACACGTCGAATTACACCATGAGTGTCAATTTGATGTGTCTTAAAGTCTTTCATAACATCCAAAAAGTCATTATAAACACTAGGGTTTTCCATAAATTGACTTCGGACTTGTTCCAAATAGGCCAAAGCATCGTCTACTTGTAATCTCTAAAAATCGACAAAAATAGTTGAGATATTTTAACCTTTTTTCTCTGACCCTGATTCAGGGAAGAGGTCGGTGTATTGAAGCGAAAATCGAAAAATACCCTTACAAGAGGGCTAGGTGGTCAAAAATGTCACCCCTGAGGTTTTTTCTATAAGGGGAATCTTTCTCGAACACTGATAACGCTTCTGTGTATTTCGCCTCAATACACCGACCCCTTCCCTAAATCAGGGAAGCATTTTCAGGGTTCGGGAATGCGCGCAATCGATTCCCCGCATAGAAAAACCCCCAATGGTGACATTTTCGATCACATAGCTCTCTTGTAAGGGTATTTTTTGATTTTCACTTCAATACACTAACCTCTCCCCTGAATCAGGATCAAGTAAGGGTTTTTAGGATTGCACGTAATCGATTTATAGCATCTACACGTGGGCATTAAAGGGATAAACGGTGCAGCAGCATCTTCGAAAAAAATTTTTTGAATTTTTGCAAAAATGACTTTTCTAGGGGCAATTTTATGCGAAAAATCGTTTGCGCGCATTCCCGAAACTTGAAAAATGCTTCCCTGATTCAGGGAAATAAGAGTGCGTTGAAGAGAATCTTCATATTTTCGCTTCAATACACACTCTTATTTTCCTGAATGAGGGAGGCGGGATTTATACTAAGACGCGGCCGCGTCTTGCCGCGGCGGCAAGACGTGCGGCAAGACGCGAGTGAAGAAACTGATGAAGACGCTGCGGCAAAGTATAAGCGCATTCGCGTCTTGCCGCTGCGTCTTCAAAATGCACTAAGACGCGGCGTCTTGCCGCAGAGTATAAATGGCGCCGGAAGCATTTTTCAAGCTTCGGGAGTGCGCGCAATCGATGTTTCGCATAAAATTACCCCCTAAAAAAAGTCATTTTTGTAAAAAAAATTTTCAGAGATGCTGCTGCATCTCCGTTTACTCCCCCTTTAACGAGTTAAAGTATACTTTTTGTCTAGGCGTCGCTTGTGATTGCGGCGGTTGAATTGGTGCAGCTTGACCGCCACTCGGTGATGTTTGATAGAATTCCGGTGGAAGTGTTTCGTTAGCGTTCAAAAAATTTCCTTGATTCATTGGTGTTGTTCCGAACAAATTTCCACCAGTAATAGTAATTCTAGCAGTTTGTTGAGGTGGTACACTAATAGAAACGTTTCGATTATTAGAACTTTGATTCGTAGGATTTTGATTTGGTCTATTCAGGTTCATCCGTTACGCAAGTTCACTGAAAAAGTTGCAAAAATTATTTACATAAAAATACACGAAATTTTATTGAATGGAATGTAAAAGCAAGAAAGAACAAAAAAAGAAATTGGCGTCGAATATATTGAATTTTGCGGTATTTGGCACAAAGTTTCATCAATGGTTCAATCGTGTCGATGATATTCAGGATTTTAAAATTTCGAACATAGTATATGGTAGAAATGAATTTTCCACTATTTGAATGAGAATTTTGTATATAAGCCTTCTTTTTTATAAACGTGTGAAGTTTGTATTTGTCTGATTTCAGTGACTTTTAATAGAAATTTTCTTAAGAGAGGATCTATACAGTGAAACCTAGATTTAGCGCCCTTTTCCTGGCAATAGGAACGAATGCACTGCACAGTTTTTTAAGGAATTGAACGCACAGAACCTTCCGCACATTTTTGAATTTTTTTCTCACATTTTTTAAAGATTTTTGCCACTCGTTTCAATGAACATGATTTTATTGGAATTCAGGCAACTTTTATTGTGCAAAAAATGTGCGGAAGATCCTTGTGCGGATGTATAAATGTGCGGAAAATCCTGTGCGGTAGATCCGTGCGGAAAATTCATGTGCAGAAGATCCGTGCGGAATTTTTTTGTGCTGTACATTTGTTCCTATTGCCCTTTTCCAGGGGCGCTAAATCGAGGTTTTTATGAAAAATGAACATAAATTTTATTTGATTCCATAACATCTACTCTTTCTTCTTGTGCCACATTCATCACTCGATCAAAGATTCTACGAAATTTCTCCAACTCAGGCTGCGCGCTAAACGTCTCGACTAGGGCTAAGCGTTTTTATGAGGAAGAGAGTGAGGGATGGATAGGAGAAGAGGGTATGGATGGGGCGGAGAAGGAATAGGGACGGGGGAGGGAAGAAGAGAGGGTGAGATGGGGAAGCTTCCCATGGGTGAGGGGATGAAGAATGAGGAGGAAGGGATGGGTAAGGGAAGGAATTGGGATGGAGGGTAGAGATGGGGTGGGGAGAAGAGAAGAAGAGAGTGAGTAAGAGAGGAGGGTGAGGGATGGATAGGAAGAGGAAATGTTTTGAAATATAGTATGTAGAGGCCCAAATCCATGCCAACAGGCTCGGTTTGGGCTAGTTAGTGATATTCTTGTTGCTTTCATTTGACACTTCCCATAACAATAGTTTTTTACAATTTTAATCAACTTTCTAGTTTAAAAAATGGCTGAATATGATTTAACACAACGTGTTGCACCATTCTTCGATTTGCATTTGGTTATTCCATTATTGGAATTTATTGGACCTAGAAAAGTAATAAATCGGTTGACATGAAGCTGATAAGTTAAGAATATTCGTAAGTTAGAACTAGAAATTGGTTTGAAGTGTAAGAAAAAAATCGTTCTGAAAAATAATAGTCTAGAACTCGGGTTGAGCTCGGTGCAGCTCAAATTGCTCGGAATCGTGTTTTTTGACCGCGAAAACCCACTAGAACTCAAAATCGGCAGAATTTAATATTCCTGTTAGGACTTTCATTTTTACCTCTTTATCCGGATACAAAAATGAATCCGGATAATAGGTAAAAACACGATTCCGAGAGATTTGTGCTGCTCCGAGCTTAACCCGACAAAATCCTATTAGTTTGCAGTACTTACCAGTTCTAAGCTTACCATTTTTTACCCTTACGAATCCTAAACTTACGAGTTCTTAACTTACCAGATTCATGTCAACCAATAAATCTTCCTTGCTAAGATTCAATTGTTGCCCTTTTTAGATCTATGATGATGACACTTTGGCCGAGATGTTGCGCAAAGTTCTTTTGAAGACGAATATGATTGATAGCGCAATTGAGACTTTCCCCGAAGATCAAGTACCACCAGAGCTACTTAAACGAAGACAGGAGATTTTGGAAGAACGAGGACGATTGAAAGCCAATTGTGATCCGGTTATAGAAATTCTTGAGCGTGAAGATGTTAAGGAATTGATGGACTCGGCTCGTGATCGTGAAGGGAATAGTCGTTTATTGGAATATATTGAAGGGAAATATGAGGTTGATTTTCTAAGATGGTTTGGATGCAGTAGCGTATTTAGGGGGCGAGTGGGTCACCCCCCCCCCGAAATTGAAAAAAATGAAAATTTTTCTTAATGGTCCCCTTTTGTTTTTACCCCAAAAATTTGGAAAATTTTATAATCCTATTGGTCCTTCTCTTATGATTTTTTCACCAAAAATATCCAAAATTTCTTATTTTTTCACCAAAAATGTTCAAAATTTTCCTTTTTTAAACAAAAATCATAATTCAGAGCATTTTCAGCTGAAAAACGGCCGTTTCGAAAAAATTTCACGCCTATGACGCTGTAAAAACATGCAATTTTGACCGGTTTTGATGATCAAAATTTTCGATCTCTACCAAAAATAAAGTAAGACCTTTCACCGATAACCAAGATTTAAAATATCTTGTGTATATCCTTTAAGGCCAAAATTAAGTGGATTTTTTCATTGGCCATTGATTTCTTAAATGGAAATTAATGATTTTGAAAAAATCCGACAAATGTAAAAAAATCGAATGTTTTGGAGTTTCGTTCTTATTTGTTAAAGAGCGTTAAATGAGGGTCCATAAAATTTTTCTCGATATGACCTATAAAGGGGTAATTGGATGCTAGGAATCGATTTTGCGTACTCTCAATACTGTTTGTATATATGATGCAAATTTTAGTTCAAAATCGAAATGTTGGATGCTTTGTTTCGATATGCAAAATTCCAATATGAATGTGGAAACTATTCTGCCGCTTCGATTTGCTTGTATTATTATCGGAATTTAGTGCCTCAACATGATCCCAACTATTTGAATGCGTTATATGGAAAATTGGCATCCGAAATTTTATGTCAGGTAAAAATTGGCTCAATTTTTTATCTTCTATTTTCAGGAATGGGCTCATGCCAAAGATGATCTAACCAAACTTCGTGCATACATCGACGCAGCTCCATTTGATGGTGACTTTGAATTGACTCAACACCGCGCCTGGCTGTTGCACTGGTCACTTTTCGTTTATTTCAACTACCCAAAAGGTCGCGATGAAATTATCGAGATGTTTCTCAATCAGCAGCCATATTTGAATACGATACAGATTTTGTGTCCGCACTTGTTGCGCTATCTGGCAGTGGCAGTGGTGACCAGCAAAAACAAGCAGAAAAATAGTCTCAAGGATTTGATTAAAGTCATCGATGTGGTATGCTTGATTTAGAATACACTCTTGTGCAAAAATAAAAGCTGAAAATGCTCAGAAAAATTCGATTTTTGGTGAAAATTTGAACATTTTTGGAGTGTATATGCACGCCGTAATTTTGGGGGGTTTGGAAAGTTTAAAAAAATTTTCATTTTGGCCTTTCACCGATAACCAGGATTTAAAATATCTTGTGTATATCCTTTAAGGCCAAAATTAAGTGGATTTTTTCATTGGCCATTGATTTTTTAAATGAATTAATGGTGTTCAAAAAATCCGACAAATGTAAAAAATCGAATTTTTTGGAACATGTTCCATTCTTTATTGTTAAAGAGCGTTAATTAAGTTTATATTTTCCCATTTTTTCAACATTTTATCACATATATATTCAGCGTGTCAATTTAGGAACGTCACAACTACCAAGACCCAGTCACGGACTTCCTTTCATGTCTATACATCAATTTCGATTTTGATGAGGCCCAAAAGAAGTTGCGTGAATGTGAATCCGTCCTAAGCAATGACTTTTTCTTGACAGCTTGTTTGGATGATTTCCGTGAAAGTGCACGTCTGTTGATCTTCGAGATGTTTTGTCGTATCCATCAGTGTATTAGCCTGGAAATGCTAGCGAACCGTTTGAATATGGCGCAGGTGTGTGAAATTTTTTACAGTTTCTGTAATTATTCAATATATCAAAAATTAGAAATCGGAAATTTTGATCTTCAAAAAAACATGCATCAAAACTGCATGTTGTTACTCTATTACGATCGACAACTCGCTTGCATTTCAATGAGGTCCCCTAGATCTACATGTAGACCCTTCAAGTTTGATCTTTTCCAAGTCTATACCCTCAATTTTGGTCAACTTTTGATCGTTTTTTTTCAAAAATTTTTCTGATTTTCTGAGAAATCGGAGAAGCGAAAAAACTTTTGAAAAAACGATCAAAATTTGATCAAAACTGGGGGTATAGACTTGGAAAAAGATCAAAATTAGGAGGTCTACTTGTAGATCTAAAAGGGGCTTATTGAAATGCAAGCGAGTTTTCGATTGTAATCGAGTAAAAACATGCAGTTTTGACCGATTTTGATGATCAAAATTTCCGATCTCTATCAAAAATAAAGTAAGGCCTTTCACCGATAACGAGGATTTAAAATATCTTGCGTATATCCTTTAAGGCCAAAATTAAGTGGATTTTTTCATTGGCCATTGATTTCTTAAATGTAAATTAATGATTTTGAAAAAATCAGACAAATGTAAAAAATCGAATGTTTTGGAGTTTCGTTCTTATTTGTTAAAGAGCGTTAAATGAGGGTCCATAATAGGTCAATCTCAGACAAAAAATTTTCTCGATATGACCTATAAAGGGATAATTGGTTGCGAGGAATCGATTTTGCGTACTCTCAAAGCGCGAAAACGCCTCCTTCACCTTGTTTTTGTGAAAATATCGGTTTGGAAGGGGGCGAAGTCTGTCGAACAAAAATTGTTGAAAAATCGATATTTTCACGAAAACAATATGAAGAAAGCGTTTTCGCGCTTCGGGAGTGCGCGCAATCGATTCCTTGCATTAAATTACCCCTATATAGGTCATATCAAGAAAAAAAATTTTGTCGGAGATTGACCTATTATTTGGACCCCCTTTTAAATTTCTATTTTCCCCATTTTTCAGGCCGATGCTGAACGCTGGATAGTTGACTTAATCCGAAACTACCGAATCGAAGGCGCCAAAATCGATTCCCAGTCCGGACAAGTTGTGATGGGCGCGAAGCCAGTTAGCATTCACGAACAAGTCATGGAAAACACGAAACGCCTCACCTTCCGGTGTCAACAACTGTCTCTTCAATTGGAAAAACTCAAAGTCGACAAAAAGGTATATGAAGTTGATTTATAAACAATCAACAATTGATTTTTTTAGGGAATATGGAAAAATGAGCAGTTGAACTACTAAAGCTAAGTGAAGAAATTTTTGTATTTTATTGAAATAATTTAATGTTTTGTGTTTATGTTTTCGTTGTTGGAAAATAAAGATTTTGTTTTAAACACAATGCTTGGTCCTACTAAGCATTAGCTGCCGCAAATGACACATCTATTTTTCCGAAAACAATTTTTTGCGTTTTTTGGATTCCCCGCATCGAAAAACCCATATAGGGTTTTTCTAGAAAATTTTATGTACAAAATTTTTTCGGAAAAATATCCCTGTCATTTGCGGCAGCTAATGCTTAGTAATAACCAATGTTTTTTATTAAAACTTTTTGTTGCTCGCTACGCTATATTTTCGTAATACGAGCTTTGAATGTTTTATTCGTTTTTAAGAGCGATAAAAGCTGTTTTATGAAGTTACATAATGTCGACTGTGAAAAAGCGAGAACGGTAAGACTGTATTTAGGGTCGCCGCAAACGCGCGCAATAGTCCGTTTCAGCCCCAACTATAAAAACTGGACCCAAAATTCAAAGTTTGAAGTTTCCTGGAGCTGAAACGGACCATATAGCCCCTGTTATCCCCTTGGCTACACGACTGCCGTGCACTGTCGAGACATTTGCGGCGACCCTTACAAAACAAAATTTGAATTCTGTTTATGAAAATTGGTGATAAAAAATGACCTTTCTGCTCCTGAAAACTTTTTAACCACGGGATCAGATATAGTTTTCTGTACCAGGATTTTCTAGAATTTAATTTTTGAAACTAAAACCTTTTTACATAAGATTTTATTATTGTTTCAGAAGAAAACAGTTCCGCAAAAAGTATACCTTGAAATGTCATGAAACCACTTTCAAAAATTTTAAACGAACTTGGATTTTACCTGAAGGTAATCAACTCTACTATTGGAAAAGGCCCCGATTTTGGAATAAGGATCAAATGGACCAAGTACTTTTTGGGGACTTTTTCCAACATTTCACCCTGGATTTTCAGCTTGCCGAAAATGAACCCGGAAAAATAGCCGAGGAAATTATTTCGAAATCTTGTTATGACACTATAATAGAGCATCCATCCAGAAATTTTATTGATGAAATGGGAGTTCATCTTAAAAGGAAATTCAAGTCGTTTCGACTGGAGAGAGTGTTGAATGGTCACATTCCAAAAAATATGGGGTTATCTGTGCCACAACTGATTGAGTATGGTTTTGAGTAGAGTGAGATTCGAGGAAAAATTTTTTGGGACGTTTTTTTGGCCATTTTTAGGTGTTTTTTGGCCTTGTTTACAGCAAGTTTCAATCAATAAAAACACCTAAAAATGGCCAAAAACACTCAAAAATTTTTTTTCGATTTTTCCTCAAAATAGTATTTTTTTTCATCGTTTCGAAAATTTTTTACGCTTGTCGAAAAATTTTTTTTACGATAACTCGCCTCAATCGACCCTTCCCCAGAGATCGAAAAGGGCCGAGGCCCCCAAAGCCCTGGCCCCCTCGGCACCACTGGGCCCCTCGGCCCCCAATGGGGCCGGGCTTAGGGGGCCCAGGCCCCACCAGGGGTCGAAAAAGGGGCCAAGGTCCCGGAGCATAGATTTTTTGAAACAATCCCATTTTCTTTGGTGATTTGAAAATATCATATTTACGTGAAATTCTCATTATTTTATTTGCGGGGCCTTGGGGCCCGAAACCCCCAAGGCCCGGCCCCTAGGGCATCCGAAGAGGCCGAGGGGACTTCGGGGGCTCATTTTCGGTCTCTGCCCTTCCCTTGAAATAATGAGATCATCAATTTCAGAAGACGTATCACCTTTGGCCAGCTCTACGCTGTTTTGAAGTCCGTTTTCAAACACAATTTTTCTGAAGACCTACTCGGAAATTTTTGGCCAGCATTTTTGAAATGCGTAGTTCACAGTTTATTTGATGCAAAACCAAAAGGAGCTATAGCAAATCCAGAAAATTTCTTCGATGGCTTTAAGATGAGCGAAATTAAGTGGCTTCGGAATTTACCGTCGGGCTTACAATTTGCCATTATTCAAAACGTCTTCTTGTACTTGTGTGTTTTTGCTATAAATATTATTTGGTACGTAAGGCTAAAAACAGGGGTGCCAAGTCTGGTGATGTTTTCAGAAAAGTGCTGATTTTTGATGGCAAAATGCTGATTTTTCAGTGTCAAATCTGATTTTTGAAATGCGAAATTTTGTCAAATTTATAAGAAATATAAAGAAAAATTAGCAGCATTCTGCTGATTTTTGCTCCTAAAATCTGATTTTTGAAGTCAGATTTGCTGATTTTGAAACAAATGTTCTTGGCACCCCTGGTTTAGGTTAGGAACCGGCATTTTAGGTCCAAAAACCGTTTTTTAAGTTGGCATTTTTCCCAACTCAACCACGGTTAGTGTCCTTTTAAAGAGTAAAAGTGTAATTTTTCACTATTACAAACCAAATTTTTTTTTGCAATTTTCTTTAAAAAATCATTTACTTTTTAAGCCATGCCTTTTTCTTGGCTCGAACTTCAGACGGCCAAATCACTATGTACAGGCGCGATGTTTGGAACCAAATTGAAGATTATGGCTTCAAACTTGTGGTCATGCAAAGACGACTCAAGTTGCACCCGCTACCTCCGGAAAAATTTGAAAAGCTACCAAGAAAAGCTCCAATTCACCGATTAACGTGAGTCATATTTGAATTGTACAGGGTGCGTCAAAATAACTGACTCACTTAATTTGTTTCAATTTTTTCCATTTTTCGTTTCCTTTTGATATAAGATTGCTTATTTTAAGTTAAAAAATGGCAGAAATGCGCCCAGCTATTATTAAACTGCATGAAAAAGGATATTCTACTAGAGAAATCACTTTGGAAACT